>JABASP010000368.1:0-56392 GCA_019776565.1 Sminthurinus signatus
TTATATTTTTCCATTTCATACCAATATACTAATAATAATCATTGGAATAGTCTAAAAAAAAATTCTTTTTCATTTTTTGTATTTTGATGAAAGATTCAAAAAGATTTTTAAGTATAGGATGATAATATACATATAATGCTACAAAGAATATATTATTATTATACTACGTATGTTGTGTCTTTATAAAATATCAAACATAGTATAAAGTATAATATATTATACTACAGTGTAGTGAACTTTAAATATAACATATTATACATAATATTATAATATCATGGATAGATGGTTGAAAACTAGGGGTAAATAAGTTTTTTCTTCTTTTTCTGCGTACTCTGTTTCAACTAGGAATTTGATCTGTTGAACGAACAAGATCCAAACTCAAGTACAAGTACACACAAAAAACAACAACACACGTGTGCAAAGTTGAATGTATGAAAAGTAAAAACCTAAGTAAAGTTATCAATCTTCCACAAAAGGAAGAATGACGAGAAATCTGTGGAAATGGATGAATGAACAAAAAGTTTGTTTGTACCTACTTCTTCTTCGTCTTCTTCTTTGTCTTCAATTTGTAACATGAAGCATACATGTACAAAGTTTAGACATTTTGAGATGCAACATTCTGTCTTCTCTCAATCTCTTCCATCTTTTGTATTTTGTATTTACCGTAATAATTTTCTCTTTCCAGTTTTCACAGTCTCTTCGAGGAAGGAAAGAAAACAAAGAGAGGAAAATTCTCTTTGGTTCCCATGTTTATTTTTATCAGTAGACAATGCAATGTGCTGTATAGTTATTCTCTCGGCTTTTACCTTCTTATTCTTCTTCTGAGAATGTTAGTTCTTTCAAAATTTGGTTTTCTTGGACTCTACTTCCTGTTCCTTCTTAAACTGGATTTGTTCTTCGTTGTATATTTATGCAATCTCTTTCTCTCTTTCCATGACTCTATTTCTCTTGAATTATCTTGCTAAAATACATGATAAGTTATAATATTCTGTATTATTATTTATTATGTAGTATTTTTCACCATAATAATATATTATAGGATAGATAGAATACACAGAAATATATCGGTTTTAATACATAGCTGTATAAACTTTCCCGTTTGAACTTGTAGATAATATCTATTAAATAGTAAAAAAAAAAGTAAAATAAATAATGATAAACTGTACTATTGTTCATTTTACATGAAAACTAAATAATATAATACTATAGAAAAAGTATATTCTTGATTCTAATGTCATTACTGTGTGTACTCTGACTAAAGAAATTGCTTTATACATGGTTATATTTTATATAAATGTTCTGTATTGAATGTAGTACATGTATAAAGATCATAGACCTTTACAATATGTCAATATTGATGCGAGATTCACAGGACCTTGAAATTTGAACCATTTTGAACATGTATATATAGTATATAAATCCAGACATAGTACGTTGTACATAGTACAATGCACATTGAAAATATAATATTATACAGACGATTTGTCTATTGTAGTGAATTGGAACTGAACTGAAATTGGAATAAGATCGGATTTTGGGATTCTTATTAGTATAATAGGATGACGAACGAACGAAACGAAAGGATAGACGAAAGACGATGGTTTTCAGATGGAGAAAGTCGAGTTGAGAGTTAAGATTCCAATTTAGATTTGTCTCTAGAATCTATGTAGTATCTAAAAATGGAGGAGGGGAAAGAGAGTAAAGAGTTTTGAGAAAGAGAGCGAGAGAGAGAGACACTGAAATTGAACATTAAATATTACAGTGCATAGAAAAGACTTTTAGAAAATGATTTACGATTTCCAAACGAATAAGATTTCATATTTTTTCTCCTGTAGATATGTCTGTCTGTGGTCTATGTTCTATGGTATTTTTATATCCTGTGTATTAATGTACTAGTGTGTGTATACTGTATACAGTTGAGTTTTGAGTATTTGATATCTGAATTCGGAATAGATAGTTGGTAAAAACATGTGCCTGTAAATATATATGTGTACATTTTATGCATAAAACTGACAGGTGCATTTTTACGATAATGTTTCAAGGTAAAATAAAATAATAATAATAATTTTCCTTTGTACAATTTTTCATTTCCAGACAAATCTTTCAGGATTTTTGGCAAAGGTAATTTATTTTTCCCAAAAAATTAGTATGAAATACGTCATATATATGTAATATGTATAAAATGTATATTCTGTATGATGTCATTTAATGTCTTTTATAATATTATCTCTTTTTTTTCATTCCTTAAAAGTATTTTTTTATCCTCCAATCTTCATTTTTGAATAAAAACAAAATGACAAGTATTACATATATCTTTTTCTGTTTTTTTCAGCATGGAGAGAGGAGTGGGTTATATTATACGATAACTCTAGTTTAGTATGGTACAAAGATCGAGAGCGTCCAAGTCCAGAAGGAGGTTTACTTCTCAAAGATTCACCAGAATTATTAGCTGTAGGACTATGGACATTGAGAATTCCAACTCGTCCGGATTTACCTGATGGTTGCCATACTCGGCAACTTATGGCTTTTGGAGCACCAGGGAAAGAAAAGGTAACGAAAAAGTAAAATATTGTAAAATATATTATATGTAGAGAAAATTGTTTGTGTAATTTTTACATTTGATTTTATTATTATTATTTAGTATTTATAATATTATTTTGTCTATTGCAGGTCCATTGGTTCCTTTGTAAATCGGAAGATGAAGTAAAGTGAGTATGAATTTTCTATTATTATTCTGTAGCAATGGTAATATTTTTATTGGACGAGATGATTTTTAGTAGCCGTAGTTTATTTCATTGTTTTTTGTTTTTTATTGTAATTATATAGTATTTAGTTTTATTATACTAGTTTTTTATACACGAATAGATCTATTATTTAGAGGGAGCTTCTGAAAAATAACTAGATTCAAAGTAACACAGAGATCATAACCCAAATTCAAATTTCAATTCGAATCGATAAAAGAAGCAGGTTTGAAATTTGAAACATTTTCCATAAATTTGAATGTGAATGTACAATTCTAGAATTATTCTATGGTGTTCTCGATTTTGGGATGCAATTCATGTGCTCAGTGCACAGTGCAGTCCAATCTCATTTTCAGTTTACAGAGCAGCACAGCATATCTAAAATGCAGAGGACAGAGTCTAGAATCTAGGTTCTAAAGTCTACAGTTTACAGCAATGAAAAATTCACTTACTGTTTAACAGTGCTCACTGCTCACCGACCTTTCAAATATTCACATGAGGATTTGTTTCTCTTTTCTCCTTTCTTCATTTACCATCTACTATTGTCTACATATTGTACATGGTAGTCGTTTTGTGGTTTACATTTAACATTTAGATGCCAGCGTTAGCGGAGAGCTGAGAGAGAATGTTTCCATGTGTAAATAATTTGGTAGTTTTCCGAAACTGGCAGAACAAACAAGACAAAGCTTTAAAAATCATTTCAAGATCATTGTTACTGTGTACGGTGCTGTGGCCTGGTCTGTTTTGGTATGGCCTGGCGTGATGTGGCAAGGCACACTCGTGCACTACTTACTACTTAATATGCACATAACTGATCTCTGGTCTCTGGCTCTTTTACAATCGAGTCTGTTGCATAATGTAAGTATAATGTAGTTTCTAGGATTTGTAGGATTGGATTGGTGTCCTTGGTGCATTCAGCCACTAATTTTCATCTCTCACTCTCCAGAATTCCAAAACTGATAGTGGTTTCACCAGTACACAAATGTAAAATGTAAATGTTATGTATATCTATTATATAGAGAAAGCATATTGGCAAAGGCGATGCAATGTGCAAAATATAATACACAATGTACAATGTTATTTACTGAATGTATATTGTACATTGTACAGTGTAAAGTTTTATTATTTGTATCTACTATGTAACATGTAACATCAACCGAGGAATAAATGCCTAAGCCTCCTTATTGAATACTGAATACATTATGAGGATCTTTTGTTTTCTAGGAATTCCGTCTTTCATGGTGTATTATGTTGTATGGTATTTATGTGTACCAATCTTTTTTTCTTGAAATGTGTTAATTGTATGTCGGCTGTCTACTGTCACGTCTGTCGGCTGACTCGTAATTGGCTCGTGTCACGGCAGATTTCAATTTCAATATTTAATTATATTAAAATCTCTCAGTTTTCCCATTCCCCATCTTCCATTTCTTCAGTGGAAGCTTAATAGGAATTAGGAATAAATACAAGCGTAAAGGACTTTTATACCTGATGCCTGGAACCTGGAATATTGAATTAATCTGTTTATCACTGACACTTTTGTATCTAGAATCTAGAATCTAGATACATGAATAAAATGTGCACTCACAATTAGAAATTAGATAGAAATGAGATTTACTGTTTTCATAGAAAGTAGAAACTACAAAGTACACAAAGTAAATGTACAACCAGTAACCACAATAAATAATAAAGCAGGACAGAATGGAAATTCGGTGTATTTTACAAATGCTAAAATGAACTAGTTTTGAAATCTGTACATTTGTGTGTAATTAGCAGTAAAGAATTTTACCTTGTAACACATAAAATGTCATTGTCATTGTTTAGTATCCAAAATCCGACAAGGAATTTGGAATTGAATTTCTGAAAAGCTCCTCCAAGAACTCTGTATGAATCATGATCATGAGTGGTTGGCTTTTGTATTACATAATATAGTTAATATTAGTTGGACTACCAAAAATCATCAAGGATTTTGAATAATCCGAGGAATTAAAATAGTTAAACATTTTGTAGAAAGACAACATCTGGTCGTTGCTCATTTCTTTCAGTTTCGTTGTAGATTGTAGAAATTAGTCTGTGATGAAACTCTGATGTTGAATATTGAGTGATAATGATCATAATGGCAGTTTTAAAATTAAGGATCAACAAAGGATGAGCCTAATATGTTTTTTATTTGGATATATATTTATATTTTGAATCCAAAAGAGTTACTTCCACTACTGAGAAAGTAGATACTCGATACATTGAGACATTAAAAAAATTGTTATTATTACAAATGACAAAGTAATCCCAGAAAAAGCTGTCATGTCACATATTGTTTTTATTTATTTTGAGGAAAATTAATGACCTTATATGGATTATTATTATTTATTATGCATTACTATTTACTATCTGTATAATGATTTATTATCTCTACGACTTACGACAGTTGTACATGTGTATTAATGTCAATGTCATTATTATAAAAGCATAAGTAATTCCTTTTTTTTCATCGCCAACAAATTTCAACAATTTTTCCGAGTGTCTGATGCCTGATTCGATTATACAAAAGATTAACATGCATAAAGTATAATGTACAATATTTATATTTGTAGTTTATTGATATTATTTTGGAAAATGTAGTGTAGCATGTAAATTAATTTTTGAAACCAGTTTACAATCCTGGTTCAGTATATCTCTCTCTCTTTCTCTATTCATCTAGCGATGATTCATGATTACAGTAAAACTGTAAATTGTAAATTAATTTTCACTAGTATTACTTTTTTTATGCTATCCCTTATCCCTTGCGAAAAAATTCTACAGGGCATAGAAAATAGAAGAGGATAAAAGAATAAAAGAATAAGCGACTGCCTCTTAGATAAATAAGTCGACAAGCGGAAAGAATGAAGAAAATAAAAAGGCGATAGACGAGAGAGAGAGAAGGAGAGAAAAGAGGAGAAAGTTGGGACGAGCGAACCGTTTCCTCCTACAATGTTTAACTTTTGTGCATACATTAACACATTTAAATTTTTCTCAACCTAAAAACCTAATATCCATCCTTGTGCATCTTATTCCTCTCAATTTGTTTTTTTTTCTTACGACTTTTTCTTTTCTTGCTCCCTGGATCTGGGATGTGGTGGGATGTAGGATCCTCGCTCTTTTTTCTTTTTTTTCTTCCTCTGCCCTTTCACTTTGCTCTTTTCTCTTTTCCTCTTGCTCTATTCAGTACAGTCAACAGTATATACAGTAGTTTAGTTTTGTATTCTTGTGGAGAATGAAATGAAATCGGTACTTCTCTTCATGTTCACAGCACCGTAACGGCACAATATAAAAACCATTATCTTTTCTTATGTAGTATACTGTGTACAGTCTACTGCATATTATACATTGTATTATATTGTGTTTTCTACGAAAAAAAAGAATAAAAAGAATAAAAACTTGCACAGAATGTAAAAAGAACAGGTATAATATAATATTATAAGATGCTGCTTTTGTAAGATTCAGAATTTGTGAACTTTGACGGTAGATTTCCACTGTCAAAGCTTATGTTTATTATACATAGAGAAACAGAAAAGAATTACCCAGATGTAAAATAAAATAACATTTGTGCCTGTACGCATGCATGTCTCGTAAACAGTAAATCGTAATACTTAAATGTAACTGAAACACACTTTTATTTTCATTTGTATTATTATTGTATGTAAGTGTAGAAGATATGGTTAGGGGAAAAGTTATTTAAATAGTCGTGAATACTTGTTTATTAAGTATCTAGTTTCTATAATAAATTCCTGTGTAAAAGACTGCATCTGTTTTTTTTAATTAATATGTTATCCATAAATAATAAATAACTTTTATCTTTAACAGTTGTGGATTCTTTCTCTTTTTTTTCATGTTTGTTCTTCTCCATGGACAATACAGCGAGTGGATGACTGCTATAAGTAACGTGGTGAGTACTTTTTCATTTTCTTTTTTTTTTAACTTTGCTCTGATGTTTTCCTCAGTTCTGAGTTCTCAATTCTCCATTCTAGATTTCACAGTCAATCATGCTAATTTTTATCTAAAAGTACTTTTCCTTTTTCATCTATCTAAGAGATGGAGATTCCACAAGTTTTTTCTATTCTCTATTCTCGAGTCTCGATATCAATAAACATTCCATTTTCAAAAGTCCATTCAAATTTTTTTTTTTGATAAAGACGAGAGATGAGAGATTCTTTACTCTTTACACATTTTTCCATTACCCGCTATCTTTTAATCAGTAAAATCAACAGGAGTGTAATACATTCAAGTAAAATGTATGGGATACAAAATAATCAATAATAATAATGATGAGTTAAACATTCAATGTAAATAAAGAGGGAAACCCAGAAAAAAAATCTCATTTATTTACTCCTCTTATCTATTTTTTGTACAAAGGAAGAATCTTTAACAGTAAACAGTAATAGAAAAAGAAATGTAATGTAAAATGTAAACTGTAAAGGGATTGCGCCCACTTGCTATTTGAGATTCGAGACTTGAGAGTTGAAACTGAATTGATGTAATATTTTTAATCGAGAATCGAAAATGGAGATTCCCCGTTGCATTCACTATAAGATTCAAGTCCAAAGCCCAAATCTACAAAGGAGTAGAATGTAGAAGGAGAGTAGATATGGGAGAAGAAGAACAAGTCTTCAGAGCGAGAGGAAAGGAGAACCAAAACCCAAAAACCCGTATTAAAACCAGAACCAGCGCACAACTCTTCGTCTTGTGCGTGTACCTATATACCATATAATATATAGTGGAAGTTGTGTATACTGTATGTGTCTAAAGCTACATGTAAAAGTATTATGAGAGTTTCAAGGTCCAAATTTCTTTAGGAGAAGGAGAAAGGAGAAAGTCTAGTAGAAGAGAAAGCACACAGATACATATAACATATAACATACAACGGTAGGATATACAAGTAAAAGTAGACGTTTAGAGTTTAGAGAAAGAAGATAGAAGAAGAAGATGGAAAAAAGAAACTCAACTCGAGACTTGAGACTCGAGACTCGAGAGTTTTCTCTATACTCTATACTGTGCACAGTATACAGTATACAGAATACTCCCTCTCTCTCTCTCGCTTTTTTTCACTCGACACTAGGCAGTAGGCACTCGGAAGAAGGCTCGCCAGACTAGCTGTTTTCCCAGGCTTAGGATACCGCGCCACACCATTCCATTCCATTCCATATTCCATACAACATACAGTATACAAAGTACAATGTCTTTTAGTACGCTTTAACATGATACTCTTTGGATAATTGTATGGAATGGGAGAATTTTGAGTTTTTCTAAAGAGAGAGAGAGAGAGAGAGAGAGATGTACGAGTCGTCTTTCTCTCTTTGTATCTGTATCTGTATCTCCATCTCCTACTACTCCTACTTACTACTTACATTATTATCAAAACACTTTCCTCTATCTCTACACTACATTGTGCACACATACATATCATGCTCTACTTTTTTATACTATTACTCACTCTGTTGCCTTTGCCATTTTTTATATGGAGTATGGAGTCAGCTTATTTTTTCTCTCCTCCTTTCTTCTTTTATCTAAATCTTCTTTTCATCACTTTTTTTTTCATCCAATATTGGATTCTTTCATGTATACATAAATACATTCATACATTCATTCATTCATTCATTTATTGTACCATCTAAATATTTATGTATCTCTCTCTTGTATACTTTTCTCACCCACCAATTTTACGAGATTTCTTCTTCATGTTTATACAAGAGACTCTAGACGGTAGATGGTAGATATTGGACCCTTAATCACATTTTAAACTACAAAATTCCTCCACTTTTTATGTCACACTTTTTTCTTATGAAAACCAGAAAGATTTTACATGGAATAAAATGAGAACATGTGGATTTGAAAGGTAAATAGTAAATGGAATTTTCAAGTTCAAGTTCAATGGACCAGCCCACGAAATAGGAAATAGGAAATACGAAATAGACCATTTCTTTTTACCTTTCATGCTGACAAGTGAGTCAAGAACCGTGTGGCTCTAATGAATAAATCTAGAGACGGGTTGCATTATTTTATTAGTGTGACGTTTTTTCTCTTGACACTGCACTTCGCTCTCTTCTTCATTTGATTTAGTGATATTAGGTGTGTATTACGTGAACTAACATCAAAGATGATACAAATCTATAAAATATAAAATCTATTGTAAGCATTTACTTCGAGAATGAATGAATGAAAGAAAGAAAGAAAAAAGGATTCGGTTGTTTTATTTTCTCATCAGACAAATTGACGAAAAAAAGGTTGGGAAAGTTAATGAAAAGTTCAAAGTAGGTTTCGATTTGATATTTGATGGTTTCTAAACTCGTTCCAGCTTGATGCTAGATAAAAGATAAAAGGTAAAAGATACATTGCATAAAATATATAATAATACGAGCACCACGAGCTACTCTTTTACTCTACTTTTATTTATTTAGTTCCTAGGAATGAATAACCGACGAATCTACAAAAAAAGAAAGAGAAAAATGAGTGTGTATGGATTTATTATTTTAATGGCCATAGATTCTTATGATATTTTGTCTACTTGTCTATTTGTGGTTTTTGGGAATTTTGAATTTCACGTGCAGAATTCTCATCGTCAGTCACGATTCACGATCCATGATCCATGATACTTGATAATTTTCTTCTTCATTGTCTACTTTATTTAGTATTGACTACTGACCTCAAATCTCAAAATGCTGTAGTATGGAGTATGGATCTGGGAAAGAAGTACAATGTTCCTTGTACATTGTGCATTGTGCATGTATGGATTTGCTATTCAATTTGTGAAATGTGAAAAAGTAAAAGAACTCACATGGAAGGTGGAAGGAAGTGAAACTGACCTTCATCGTTCAAGTACACGTGTGTGCACTATGCACACCAGTTCTTTACATATTATGTAGATTGTAGATTTTAGATGCTATCGTCAATCTTGAGTTGCATGACTTGACGGGATACGCCCGGAAATAAATTTGTGTCAGGATTTTCACAACTAACCTGCCCAAAAATACACATTGTAGATTGTGCAGTGTACATCATGAACTCATTGTGAATTGTGATTTCTACAGACTACAGACAACTCGTAAAATCTAAAACTCCTTTGATTTTGATACACGTATACCATGATGTATGTGTTATGTAAGACTGGAGGGAGAATAACTTTGTATTTTGTATTGTAAATTGTAATAATGTTTGATATTCCAGTTCCTCTCCTTGTGCTTCGTGTCTTATGCCTTGTACATTTGATGTATTTTATGCATTTCTCCACATTTGAATCTCAAATTAGATCTTGAAATTCATTCATCAAATGAGCTAGTGGCACAACTAGAACTGTAAGTGGCAAGTGGCAAATGGACTGCTGGTTATCAACTTGAAACTACATTGAGATTTATGAGAGTGAATATGTACCTGATGTATCTAGGATTCTAGTATTCTAGTATCTAGATTTCAGATACGTTTGTTCCTCGTTCCTCCTATGCAGCACAAAATGTAATTGATTTGAATCCACTGAATCACTCAAGACTCAAGTTAGTGTGATATTAATGTATCTATGTATGTTTGTGCGAACGAGAGATGAGAGTCTACAGTCTACGGGCTACGCCTTTCAGCTTTCAGCACGTCCCAAAATGTATATCAACTACCAACTATCATTTATGTATATAAAGTATAAAGTATACACACAAAGTTGGTAAATATATTGTGAAGACTGGAGACTGTAGACTGTGGAGAGGTACATAAGTCTTTAGGAAATCCTTCACTATGTAGAATGTAGAATGTAGAATTTCTGAGGGACATGCTTTCCCAGTTAATTACAGAAGACTCTTATCTCCTGCCACTTATCTGTATTGTGTATTGTGTCTTGTATCAAAATGGACCAAGTGTAAATATAAGTAAGTAAGAGACACTCTTCCTTCCTCCTCCTTCTTTTTCTTCGTCCTCGTAGTTATGTTGTAGATATCTTGTATGACAGTTGATAGTGTGGGACTGTATAGGAATTAATTAATGCTTAAGTAGCCCTTCAAGTATTTCCTTTCTGGAATCACGTTCAAGGACAACAGACAACACAAGCACAAACAGGGATAGTGGCAACAACAACAACAACAACGAAAATATCTGTAAATGGAAGAAGGAAAAGAGAGCTTGAGAAGGAAAATGTATTTTACATGTACTGAAAAATAAAAAGTTATTCCTACAACTGTAACCAAAAGTTTATTAGAGTAGGTCATGGTTCCTGGTTCTTCTAATTTTGGGGAGTGAATCCTACTGAATGCAAACGGAATTATTATAATAATAATAACTTAAATGGACTTGAGAATCGTCTAATTTCTAAAAATTTAGTAGTGGTTGAAAGTTACAAGCTATAAGTATTTATTTGTCAATGTTCAATGTATTTATTATTTTTTTTAACTTGTTTTTCAGCTGCCCCCACCACCAACAATGTCGTCTAAAATTGATGATGTCATTAGTACTCCCTCTCGCTTAAAAAAGACGGAAATACTCAATACTGGACACCATAAATCAGGTACGAGACCCTTTTAATTAGTAATAATAATAATTAGTTTACTAAGAAATAAATGTGTTGTTTTTATCTTTTATTCTATTATTTTATTTCCCTAGTATCCTATAACATTACTTTACTTGAACAGAGTACCAACCACACTGCATCTTGTATCTTTTTAGTTGTTAGTTTTTAATACTGTTAGTTGTATGGTTCTGATTCTGAATTTTGAACAGATCTTCTCAAAGAAAGAGAGAGAATTGAAATTGGAATAAGTCAAATAAGTTTTCTTTTGAAATCAAGTTATTTCCAGTATTTTATTTTACTTTTTATTTCCTATTTTCTATACAAAAGAGGATCCATAAAACACAAAATGCTAATAATACCATAGCCATAGTCTACAGTCTACGCTGTACACTACACTATACGGTATACATTATACAAATAAATGCAGTAATAAATACAAGAGAGAAACAAAATGAATGGAAAAAAATTTGAAAGTAGGACTGTGTCGGAAGATTTATTTCCACCTTTAACTTTCACATTAGCAAAATTCTATTTCAATAGAATGAGGAGAAAAAAAAGGGAGTGTGTGAGAAAAAAAAAGAGAGAGAATATTTAGAATTTAGAAAAGGCGAAAATCTAACACACATGGTGAGATACAGACACAAGACTCAAGACACAAGATACACAACTCACCAGACTCAAGACGTGAGCACAAGTGAACATTGGACATGCATATTTTTTCTCTTTTCAACTCTTTTCTGTCTTCTGTTTTCTGTTCTAGCTTTGTACATAATAAGTTCATGGTTTAGTTTATGTCTTTGTATGTCTGAGTGTGTAGAATCTAGAGTCTTGTGTCTAATGTCTGTGAGTTTGGTGTTGGGAGTTTGGAAGATGAATGAGATGAGACATGACGGTGATGAGAAATTTTTTTCCTCTATCTTGTCACCACACCATGTACTTATTGTATGTAGTATGTACAATGTACAATGTACATCGTACAAAAGAAGAAGGCGTAAATGGGAAGGAGGTCATTGGAGTGAACTCTGCTTATTGTGTTTGTTTCGGACGCGAGAAAATAAATATATCAATTGAATGAATGGAGAGAATAGAGAGAGAAAGAGAGAGAGAGTAGAAAGCGGGCTGAAAAAAAGAAAAAGTATCATAGATTATAGATTGTAGAAAGTAGAAAAAAGGAATGTAGACAGAGGAGAAAAGTGCAAAGATAGAGAATATGAAAAGAGGAACAAAAAAACAGAACTGAAATACCCGGCCCAGGCAATTGTTAAAAGACAGGCAGACAGGCAAGAAAAGACTCGGAGTAAAATATCGAAATCCGATTCTCCATTCTCGATCCTCCATTCTCTCTATTATAGACTCCAGACTATTATAGATAGAGCAAAAAAGAGTAAGAAGACAACGTACAATACAATACACAACCATGTATACCGCCAATGTACATTTATATGTATTTAGATGAATTCATCTAGTTCCTCACGATGTGTGCAGTACTTTATAAATGCTTGTTTACAATGTATTTACAATGGGATACCAGTTTTCCAAGCATGCACAATATATATTTATACTTTATACCTAAGTAATACCTAATGCCTATAAAATCTATAATACTTATCCATAAAGATATACAAACATAATAAAATTTGATGGGATTCTATAATTTGGTATTTCGTATCAGTCCTTAGTCTTTTTTTTATCATTTTATTTTCCGTCCAACGAAGGAAAGGAAAGAAATTTGAAGGTGATTTGATCCTCTGTAAACTATCAGAGCAAGTATAGGTGTACAAAAGATCCATACATATCATATATTTATATCATATAAGTATCATATAAGTATTCAGACTTCAGACGAAGCATATTATTTACTATTATTTGTACTTTGTCAGTTTACAAAAATAACAAAAAAAAAGTATACACTGGGACTTTTTCTCGTCTATTATTTCTAAAGGTTTTCCCATTTCCCATCCATTTGTTTCTCCTTTTTATATGTATCAAAATTCAAGAGAAAACAAAGCATATAAAATATAATACAAATGAAATTGAATAGGAATAAAAAGAAGAAAAATAGGAACATGAATCTCAAGGTGAATGGTGTATTGTGTATATTGTGAATTGTGAATGGTGTGGTATAATATTTATGTGAATTACATCCATATTTTTTCAAGAAAATCACATATTATCATGTGTAATAATGTAGTAGAGAGAGAGAGATAGGACAATCCAAAAATAATTCCCCTATAATCTATAATCATACCCATTCTATAAATCAATATTTGCAAAATAAAACAAAGAAAAAGTACTTCGTATAGAAAATATAGGCCTGATTTTCGCTAATCGGATCCATATTGTTCGAATTTTAAATTGCATGCAGGGAAAGCTATGATGCTTTACTATTATTATTATGTAATAGTATTTTATCAGGGTTTAGGAATCAAAGGTTAAATTGGTGTTATCTTGTTTTTTTTCTTTTACATTAACGCTATTTCTGTGGTAAATTTATGTTATGAGTTGTGAATCATCATCACATGGCCATATGAATCATTTAATTTTATGGAAGAGTTTTGAATAAAGATCATGAAAGTATCGTTTTTGTTGGATTTTGAACTAGTTGGAAATATACTCTGTTTATCGTTTGTCCATGAATTTTCTATGTTTATGTTTACATTTAAATTTTCATTTTGTTACATTTTATTTTGGTCAATTTAATCAATTTAGACTGCCTCTTGGATTATCATTTACCAAAAGCATCGTCATTAGGCAATGGACTGATGAATGCTCATCAAAATGGGAAATCAAAGTCGACAACACTCGCAACCTATCATCAACGTCCTCTCGGTTCAAGTAAAACTACGAATAAGAATGGACTCGCCAATGGACACTACCATGGTTCTTCCGGAGCTTTGTCATCGTCCAGTCTCATAGACAAACGCAACGGCGATTTGTGCAGTGCTTTAACTGTCAGCACAGCTTTAGGAAACTGGGGTTGGGGTCCAGGTACATATAAATAAATATATCTAATATCTATAAATGTTTTCTGGTTTCTCATGGTCTGAACTGTACACTTTTGAAATTCCTGTTAATGATTAATCTATCTTTTGTATTATTTTATAATGCTCGTGTTATTTTATATAACTAAAACTTCATGTATTTCGAATTTTCGAATTCAATAGGTTGGGGATGGAACCATCTATCAATGTCAAGCAGTGACTACAGTCATCTCCGCTGTAATTATGGAGATCATTTTGGTTACAATAATGGGGCTGTGGGTGGAATTGGGAGTGACTCAAATGGTTATGGACATTTGGACAATGGAATAAGCAGTTTTGGTGGGAGTGAATTTACGGAAAATATTGATATCACCAGTGGACTTGACAGTGATCTTCTTGACAGTGCTGGCTCAGCTTTTGATATGTGTGGAGACTTTGGATTCTAAATGAGGTTTGAAAATTTTACCAAATACAATCTTCTTACACACAAATACCAAATAAATACATGATAAATGATAATTCATAACCCAGGATCATAAAAAATATAAAAATTATAAGAGTAAAAGTTGTAATACCGTCAATGAGCATGATACAATATTATATTCGTGGTGAAAAAGGGTGAGGAAAAGGAACATTTGAGCTTCTCGGTATTCATTCATTCACTCATAATTATTCAGGCATTCATTAGACTTTAAATTATTCAAATTCAAGGTAGATGAATGTCAAACATTGAACAAAGAATGAACATTGAACATTGTATATATATGTAAGTACATGATAAAAACATGTACTTATACTTTGAAATAAGTATATGATGTATACATAGCACAAAAAAACCACAGGATTTGGGTATAATATGTATAAAATGATTTCATAAGAAAAATAAAAGCCACATTTGATTTGTAATGAATAATATGAATCTATAATAGTATAATATTATAAGGAATGCTAAACAAAATATGCTATAAAGTGTATTTTATTATATTATTATTATTATAGACTTATTTCTAGTTCTCGTCATCTATGTAGTTAATAATAATAATTGTGTATATTTTAGGAATATTTACACGTATCTGTAATCTGTGTATTTTTGAATACGAATTAAAAAGACGTATCAAATTATTATTGAAAACTATAATAAATTCTTCTGTTATATTCAAGTTTCAACTTTATCATTCAAAAGTCAAAGGTCGAGGGTCAAAAGAGTCAAATCAAGTCCAAGAAAAATCATACATGATAATTTTTCCAAATTTTAAAGTTTTACACACTCAAAAAATTAATTATTAGTCATCAGACGATCATATTATATATTATAAAAACAAGTTTATACCCAAAAAATATATTTTAAACCTGATTATTGATTGTATATTGATTATGGATTACGCATTCGAAACTTTAATGACTCGTTGCGTCCAAAGTGTTAAGTATTTGATATTTGATAAAACTGGAGGATTTTTATTATTAAAAATAAAGCAGATACAAAATACAGAGGAAACGTATTGTTAAATATTAATATAAAAATTTGTGTAATACAAATAGAGGTATTTTACGATTGAGTACTGAGTGGTGGATTGGTTGATTGATTTGTTTTAATCATACATACGTCATAAATGTGGAATGAAAATAATTGGTAATACTAATAATAATAATGTGTCAGTACTCGTATTATTATTATACAAACAAGCCGTCATTTTAGTATTGACTTTTTGATGCGTTCAGTATATTCATATATGTATGCTACTGAATACTGAACGACTCATTCTGATAAAAAATAATAATTCAGAGGAGGGAGAAAATAGATTAAATTGAAAACTACTACCAAGACAAAAGAGTACTTTTCAAAAAAAAACAAAAAGTAGCCAGTATTTCGAGTCAGTGTTTCAATGTTTCATTTTTTCTTCAAGGTTTTTAGATTTTACTTTAGTCAAGAGAATGTTAGTGTGCACATATTGCATAATATTGTATAAATTGTACAACGTACAAAAGGTACAAAGTACAAAATAATACGTAAAAAAGAAGTAAAAAAGACGCAGACATGGAAAAACGTTCATTGATCCGATATATTAAAAAAAATCAATAAGTCTGTTTTAGCAATTGAATTGAATTGGTCGAAATGCGATATTATATGACATTCATTATAAATTTGAGTTTGAATTTTATGAGTGAAAGGAGGAGCAGAAAGTAATAACTGTATAATGAACGTAAATGTAAATGTATGTAAAACCATATATAACATATTATTATGCTACATACGTTTTATATAGGTTGTAAATCTCCATATATTATTATGAATTATGAAATAAGTTCATGTTGTTGCAAATCTGTATAAATATACATATATACGTATAGGAAATAGTAATTACCAAGTATTATCATAATATTATGAACATATGTTATGATTAAATAATACATATAGGAGAGAAAGAGGGAAATAAAAGTGAAGCGCTTTCAGTGTTCAAATGTTTTTTCGTCATTCGTCATTCGTCAGTAAATCAGAGAGAGTAAATATTAAATGTATTATAGTAATCAACAAAAAGAGTCGAGAAAAGAGTTATTTAATTTTTTTAGAATGTTGGATATTGGATATTTGTTATTGTATGTAAATAATAATAACGAGTTACAAGTTTGGAGAGTCTTTACATTTATATATATATATGACATGAGAAAATGATAACGGTATTATTATTATTACCTGAGCACACACAGAGAGAGCAAAAGTTACACTATACAAAGTATACAGTATGTTTCTTGATTCCTAAAATACTGAAATACTTCCGAAAAAAAGGGAAGTGGAAAAAATAATAATCAATATCGATATTATTTATATATATGAAATGAATGTATAAGCTCAAAAACAAAACTATAAGATATATAATATGCTTATCTTTTCAACATGCCATTGTATTACCAAAATACCAAATAACAAACATAGACGTACACAAATAAAGAAAATAAAACATAAAATTAGATATTGTGTGTATATACATATTATTACAGATATAAAGAAAAAGATATATTGTATATTATGAAAAATGTTTATAGACAATGCGGGACGTTGTTGAAAATATAAATAAATATAATCTATATATTATAAAGAATAAAGACGTAAAAGATATAAAAAGTGTACCTATATACAATATACATGATAAGTAATAAAACAAAAGATGTTATTCTATAAAGATATATTATAATAAAACATAAAATCTATCGATGGTATAATACGAGATACATGTGTGTAAATGCGAATATGCGTACTGGTACATAAATAATCTGTGTGTAAAATACTTCATTGTTGATATTGATCTTGATGTTGAAGAAGGGAGAAGAAGAAAAAAACTCACAAACTTTCCATTTTGTCACTGACCGTTTACTATTCATCCTGTTTAAAAACAAAGTTAACAAATACAGAGATAAAAATATACACACACACACATTCTATAAAAAAAACAAATACTCAGGAGATTTGATATGTATTCAGATTAAACAATTTTCACAAATTATATAAAAAAATTCACTCATGATGGTAAATAGTAAAAATCGTAAGTCTTCATATAAAATGATTTGATATATACATCAACGTACATAGACGCTCTCATCCATAAAGAAAGTCACGCGTTATTTACACCCGTGTAAAAAAAAACATGGAGAAAGTTATATAGTACTAAATAATATATCGTCTTTTCTAGAAGAGAAAGCGCAACCAGATTGAGTGAAATGATCATAATTTGGAATGAGAGGATGATGAATGTGTCAGTTGTCAATAGTTGTCAATTGCTACAATCTCCGATAATTCGTATGCCGTATGCATATTTGCATAAACTCACTTGTAAAAGTAAAATGAAAAAAAAACTGTTCTTAAAAACTTTCGTAAGAGAATATTATATAAACGTAAACGCATCAAAAAACCACGAGTCATGAATTCAATAAATCATTTCATAAGCTCAATCAACACAATCACAGATGAGGTTTCATATTTGATATAAAGATTAATGATTAAAGATGTTGTTCACTACATAATCCATAAGAGAAATGTTAAATGTATTATTAAATATATATATATATCTATATTATTGTAATAACAGTATAGAAAATACAAAATACATAAGGAGACAAAAAAGTGTATGTGCATCCAAATCCTGTTGAAAAAATGAAAAAGTACAACAACCAATCACAAAATATCTTGTACACAAACAAAGTATATTTACCAAAAGGAAAGCAATCAATCGAACAAAAACCAATACCATCTTGTTTAAATATATTATACAGCTAAACATAAAGGTGTAAAACAGGCCTTTATAAATCGAAAATCGAAACTGATGTCGAAAGACAGAGATCGTTGAACTTGTTGTTGGTAAATATGTTTGTTGTTTATTGTACATGTATACTTGTGATAATTATGAAACTCTTCTTTGTTTACCGTTTCTCTCTCATTTGTTTTTTGTTATTTGGAAAATTCCAAAGCTTTACAATGCAAATACAATTACAAATCTCATTTAAAATAGTGTACACTGTAAAATATATTATATAGTAGAAAATGCTCTCATTTGTAAATATATAGTTGACTGTTCACTACACTGCAAGTCGTTGTTGTGAACCGGAAAAATGTGATATTGTATTTCTGTACCTAAAATGTAAAAGTAACATGCATAAAATGTAATATATTCTTGCTTTCTCCTTACTCGACATTCGAAATGTGTAAAATATTTTACTGCTAATTTTACTACAAGAAAGAGTATTATTTTTGATGTCACCTTGAATAATATACTTATACTTAGAATTATTATCAGTACTTTACTTTAAATTCAAGTTAAACAGTATCTGTAATATATTTTAATGTGTTTGCAACGTAAGCATTTTTATTTAATGTTTATTTTTAGTAAATCGTTAAACGTTGCATTTCACAGCCGAAAAAGTATAATATAATAATATGATGAATGTATGTTATTGCTACTCGATTGAATCTGAATAAAAGCCAGTAAAACTAAACGTACAAAAAATGGACATCAAATAATATGTACATGGAATTTTATAGCACCTTTTTTAATATGATGCTAAACGATAAATTATCAATGCATTTATGATACACAGTCATTTAAAAATCTTAGAATTCTCTCTTTATTTCATAAATTATACATACATATACATATAGATACATATTATTTAGATTTAAGAAAATGATTTACAATTAATTACAATGGTATTTTTTTTCTTATATGGATATAAGTACACAAAATGGAACAATAATAAAATTAACAATGATAGTCATGACGCTTACAATATATTGATATATACAAGAATTTAGTCCTTACGTAAAAGTTACAAACTAAACTAGCCTAAAATTTTTCAAGGTGGGTTTTTCTGCTTTTTTGTGAAAATTTTATAAACTGGAGGAAAAACTGAGAGAAAATTATTAAGAGGGGCCCCCTATACTAATAAGAATCCTAGTTTATAGTGCAGTTTTTATTTTTTTTTATTCTGATCATTTTACTCATTATTCCTAAGCATACACATAAATAATAAATATAATATTATTGGAATGGTGAGAGAGATGAGAGTATCTTTTAAACGGTACGTGTGTATATAATACTAAAAGTAAGTATACATGATATACATACGATAATATGAACAATGCACAAGCCACAAGCTCTATCATACACAAAAAAAACTGCAAACCACATTTAAACATAATGTAATATACTTATTATATTCAACATTTCTATTCGCTATTCTCTATTCTCTAGTCTAGAATCTAAAGAATCTAGATTCTATAGAGTCTAGATACAATCTATAATCTATTCTTCTCTTTTTCACACAGGTTTCTTTCTTTTTTTTTATTATTTCTTACAATAGTCAGACAACTGTATAATAAAGTTTCACACAAAGAAAAATCATACCAGACACAAAGAAAAATACATGATTTCCAAACATCAGTTATTTTTTTGTATTTTGTACCCTGAGAGTAAAACTTATTTCCACTAAATTATAACAGTATCCTACATCCTACCTCTATACACTCTACTTTCTACACTCTTTACCTTCTACCTTTTCTATGCAATCTTATCTCTAACCTTCAACCTTGATTTTACCATAAAATACTCTTCAAAGCTAAAGTAACATAAGTATATTTAGTATTTAATTAATTGTTTTATAGTTGAATCAATAATGAATTAATACGTGTATAAATATATCATAATTCCTAATAAAGCATAAATTTTAAATTTATTTGTATTTTGTATAATATTCATCAAGATCAGTTTTAAGAGTTGACAGTGCCAGGGAATAATTTCAAAAAAAAAGTGATGACTTTTTATTTAACTAAAATATATAATAGTAATCTTATATTATTAATTATGTAGAATTCTAGATTCTTGAGAATACCATAATAATAATACATTATTTCTTAAATATACTAATATTTTCTATTCCTAAAAATTAAAATTAAATACTAAAGTACATACATATAATATATAATAATAAAGGTAAATGAAGAGAGTTTAATAAATCTTAGAGTTTTTGTTTATTTAGGGAAAATGTTGGATCACTCGCGCGTCACAAAACTTGTGGGTCTACGTCCAAAGTAGGCTGAAAAATAAGAGGAGAGTTTTCACAAATTTATATTAATTAAAATACCCATAGCATAAACATGTGTTCGCTGCCCACAGATCAAAGTGTGTATCTGTACATGTATAATATACTTACATCAAAGATCAAAGGAATGTCATCAGCATGATTCGTTTGTGAGTTGTGAGTTTTGGAGATATGTATGAAAAGTGAAAGCTGTAAAAGTTGTGAAATTCTCAAGCTCTGTGGTCAAAACAATTTACAGATACAATTTAACAGGAAAAAAACAGTATACAATTAAAATTCCCTTTGACCGCTGTCATTTTTCATGGACAAACACAACAATACATAAGTGGTAAGTAATACTTTGACATTTGACACTTACAAAATAACAATAATAATAATAATAAACCCTGAACACAAAGAAAAACAGCCCATTTTTGACACTTCACACTCTTCAAAAGATTGAAATAGAAAGAGAAAGTAATTACCATTCTCTTTTGTACTAATTTATCATTTTAATTTTCTTCTTTTTTTTTGCTTTTTCTTTGAATTTTGAACACTCAACATTATTTGTTGATTTACATTATATTTTTTGTAAACAAAACAGGACAAAATTAATCATAAAAGGTGTTTTGTATTTTTATGTACATTTAGAAATTAGGAAAAAAAACAGACTAGCATTTGACACCTTATTTTTTGTGGTAAGCATTTATGAAAAAATTCTTAATTAAATAATAACAGAACAAATAGTCCATATGAAATACAATTAAAAATTTTTATTTGTACATATAAAACATGCCATTTGACTTGTACAAAACAATACAAACAAATACAAAATATAAACATTACACATGATGAACATGCACAATGCACATTGCACACATACTTTTATGAATAAAGTATAAAAGTAAAAATGCTACATGTGCATATAAAATATAAAGGAATGGAACCCCGTGCAAAACATGGTGTAAATACACAATACACACAAAGAGAGATTGAAATAGAGAGGAGTGGTGCTTATCTATGACCATTAAGGTGATTTGAGTGTTCGTTTTCGTTTTCGTGGCCATGGACGTGGTTGTAGTGATAATGGTGAGGATTTTCATGTTGATGTTGATTTGGGTGTTCGTGTGACTTTGTGTGATGATGATAGTGGTGGTGGTTACTATTGATACTGATGGAGGGAGGAGGAGGAGGAGGATGATGAGGAGGTGGAGGGAGGTAGATTGATAAATAACGCATACCTTGATCATACTCCTTCAAATGTGGCCCATGCGTTGGAAGCTGACCAGCTTGTGTGCATGACTTGCAACAGAATCGAGCATAGTAACGATTTGTACAGTAGGTTGCCTTCACGATTAATTTACAGTTGGCTACATTCACATTTGGAACAAAAAAGAAGAAACAAAACCGGATCAAACCAACATGTATAACTTACCATATAAAATGTTTTCGTTAATGGTTAATGTAAACATGCACTTTTATCACACAATTTGTTTATTCACTTACACATATAAATATTTTATATTTTATATAGTAGAAAAAGATGGAATAAACAAATAAATAAATATATAGATAGTATACAAATGGGTTTCATGGTTTTCCCACAACTTACCGAAGAAGGGGTTATCTGTACAGTTGGGATGAATGTAGGCTCCTGTATTGGGAAATAAATAAATAAATAAATAAAAGAGTGTCACCCAAAAAACTGAACCAAAACCAAAACCAAACCGAACCCAAAAACAACACTATACATTAGACGATAGACAATAGACAATGGACTCACGTAGTAAATTAATAGCATGTCAATCCGACATTCTACACTCTACACACATTGTTCTCCGTGTGGTTTCAAACACATGCGTTTTGTATTTTGTACTTTATACTTTGTATTTATTTTGCACACCGGAATATTCCAATATGGAATTTGAGAATGTGTAGAAAATAAACTATACCATCTAAAAAGAGTAGAGACTAGAGAAAGGATAAAGACAAAGACAAAAGGTACAGGGAGTGTATCAACTACAATAGAATATACAATACACTCTACATTACACTAGAAAACATTGTAATATATTATCTTGTTCCCTAATGACAAACTTTATCATTATATTTTTCAAAGTAGAGAGTAGAGACTTTCTTTATGAGGGAAAGTTTTAGTAAGTGAACGCCGGTGTGCATTGTTCATTGTACATTGTGCATGTAGTCGGAACAACAGTTGTAGTAATAATAATAATAATCCTACACTAACAAAATAAGGGCAAGTTGGGTAATTTTTACAGCTTTTTCTTCCTTTTATTTCAATAATTCTGAATTCAAAATACTATAAAAACTGTGGCTTTAAACTTTCCTGAATTAAAAAAACTCAATTAATCTATAAAATCTTCAACTTTCACCACTTTCACTACTTTCACCTTTTTTCCCTATTTAAAATCTACCATTTATAACTTAACCCTAAAAACCTATTTTACCCTCAGCTTGCTCTTTTGATTTTTTTAGATCCCCACAGGAAAATCGGGGCAGGGTTCCTTGGTTTGGTTTTACATTGTACATGTGCATTTTACTTGTTCCAGCTTATATGATTTCGCTTGTTTGAATATATTTTGCATTATGTATAGAAGTAAAAATACAGAAGGTTGAAGTAGAAACAATGGATAATGGATTGAGGTCGAGTCTCGAGTCGAGTGACTCCATGTTTTACACATCCATAGATCCATAGATTTCCAACATTCATTTTCAAACGAGTGTACATAAATTAGACAAAAAAGTCCAGTGGATGTAAAGTAAAGTAAATAGAACCAACCTTCGACGACTATTGTTACAGAGGTACTTGCTGCTCCATACTCATTGACTGCATCACAGCGATAGGTTCCCGAGTCAGACGTGGTTGCGTTGGTGATCACTAGAGTGTTATCCCCTGTAAAGTACATTGCAAAGAAATAGAATAGAGTAGAATCTAGACTGTGGAGTGAAAGGTAAAGTAAAAGTGGTGTAAAGAGTAAAAGAGTAGGAATGAAATTTGAAATAGGTCCGTCAATCAAGTTCGCTTCTCGATGGCTATTAATCACGGAGATGGCTCAGACGGACGGACACGTAGATTCATTCATCCACTCATTCATACACACACACACATACATGTGTACACAGTGTTCATGTACATGTGTAGACACAAGATACACACGACCTTGCTCTTCTTTTCCTCCATGCTCCATACTCAATAACATTATTCCTACTCGTATCCATCTCCATCTTCTTTGCCTTTCCTTTTACTCATACACACACCTACATTTTGTATTTTGTATATTATAGATAGATATATAGACATGGACGGATCCAAAGACAGACATTCACATTTACTCTCTGTTTCTCTACAGCTACAAAAACTATTGATTGATGAGCTTACCAAGAACTCTTGCGCGAGGATTTGATTCACGAACAGACCTTTCTTCATGGTACCAACTCACAACTGGATTTGGGTAACCCTCCACCTCACAAGGAATGCTCACCTCACTTCCCGTGGCGAAAACTGTTTTCTCCAAATTTATGGTCGCTCGTAAAGGCACTGAAATGAAATGAAGACATTCAACCATCTCACTAATCTGACAATTTAATTACAACAACAATAACACACAAACACAAACATATATATACACAAAAATACTCGTCCTATTTAAGTGCAACCACACACACTTATTACACATTACACATTATACACATACATTATACATCTTTTCATATAATACTTGCAGCTCGACAATACGACAACACACATGATGCAATATTTCGCAATACTTTGAAGCTTGAAACATTATATGTAAAAAAATACATGTAGTCCGTAGTACACATGAAATGAGACTGGAGACAAAAGCACATGAAACCACCATAAAATAACAAATTAAAACTTTTCTAGGACAAAAAAAATAATAAAAGGAGGAAGAGGATCAAATAATAGGAGAAACTGGATTAAATCCAGTCACACGTGTAGATTGTACATTCCGGATACACAATACACACACAAATTACATGAGTATTAAATGCTGCACTAAACACAGATATTCTTTTTTCTTTTATTTTTTGACCATTTACCATTTACAGCCTTTTGTACAATAATAATACAGGATTTGGATTTAGATGTATCTACAACAATCCACATCATTGCATATAAAAAGTGTGAAGGAAATTACATTTTTTTTCTCCTCCATGATTAAAAAAGAACAAAAACAGGGGAAAGGTCGGGTAAAGATCAATAAAAAAAGGTAGGTAAGCTCCAAGCTCAAAACTCAAAACTCATTGTGTTTTTCCAAACTCCACAAGGACTAAACTACACTGGTAATAAAAGCGCAAGTATTTAAGCATAAAACACATAGAGCCAAGTTGAAGCAGTACAGTTTACAGTACAGTGTTATTGTATTATTTTGTTAATTTTGGTTAACACGAACCCAAATAGTTTGGTTGCCCAATTTCATTCTCATCGTAACCAGGATGAGGACGACGAGTTGTGGTTGTGGGAGGGAAAGTGATGCGTTCCGTGGTTTGGAATGCAGGGACGACTCGAGGTGGTGGCCTTGGACGGCTGGGAAGTCGAGAAGGTGGTTGAGGTTGAGACACGAGGTATTTCAAGTATTCTTGGTCATCTGGATGAGTCGTGTGAACGGGTCCCACCGCCTGGAGCGTCACCGTCCAGGAAGCTGCTTTCCCCAATCCATTATATGCTTGACCTAGCGCAAGTTGCAAGTTTAAATTGAAAGTTGTAAATTGGGAATTATTACCCGTTCACTCACAGAAACCAGAAAACAGAAAACAGAAACAGACTCAAGTGTACTTTATTTTATACAGTTGTACAGTTGAATCCCACCTTCTCACATTGTATAAATACTACAGTAAATAATTCAAACAGTCATCTTTTTTTAATTCATTAAAAAACTAAACAGTGTAAAACTGATAAGTAAGAAGCTAAAAAAATACTTGAGCTTTAAATTAAAAATCAAAAAAGAATCTAGAATCTAAAATCAAGAGCCAAAATTAACTTTAAAAAGCCTAAAAAGAAAGTTGACTGGATTTAATGAATTATATACTGTTGTATTTATGACATGTGTACGGTGTCGTTGTACAATGTACAAGCTCACATGTGTAAGGTCCCAAATCACGGAGTGAAACGAGTCGGATGAGGAGAGAAAAGTCTCGTTGTTGTTCATATCTTTCAGAGGAGAAGGGAAGCATGCCGCCCTGTCTCCACCAGGTTACAGATGGACGCGGGAACCCGAGAGCGAAACAACGGAGGTTGGCCTGAGTACCCAGTGAAACCACCACGTACGGACTGTCATCTTCCACCTTGGCTTGTCGTGGGGCCCCCTCTAATTTATTTGTTAGTTGTTGTACAAGTACATGCACAATGTACAAGTTGGAAGTTGGAAGTAGACGAGTGGACAACATAGAGAAAACAGGTAATATAGAATATGGTTAAAATGTTAGTATAATATAATATTATAGAATATAGAATATAAAATGTAGAGAAATTTGACGTTGGCAACTGCAAATGTGAATGGTGAATTGCAAGTCCATCCACATTCAACATTCAACTACATTCTACATTTTACATGGAATTCATCCAAACAAGAAGAGAGAAAATAATTACTATTTCTTCTTCTCCTGGTGGGTTCTGTTCAAAATATCCCATCTAAATACCCACACACAACTGTGCTATACGCTATACGTGTTACATATACATTATACATATTAATATCTATATTCTACACGCTACATGTTTTATATCTATATCAGTATCACCCACATACAAAGATACCCACCACACATTATTATTATTATTATTATACTTTATACTAGCCAGGCAGAGAAAGTTGTAGGAGGATGAAAGGAGAAGAGTGGAAAATGAGAGAGAAGTGGAACTAGAATCTAGAATGTAGAATGTAGAACCCAGCATCCAGCATCCGGAATGTCGAAAGTAGAAAGTATTCTATCTAGAACCGGGGACTTGTAATGAATGCTCTAGATTCTACATCCTACTTTCTACTTTCTAGATTTTAGATTCTAGACTCTGGCTTGTAGATGATTTCCCAAGCATCATTATTAATGTGTTTTAGTTTCTACAGCTGCTCTCTCCACAAATATCAAGTATAACCCTGAAATACTGAGTACTGTGTTGCACTTGCCATTCCCATTCCCATTTTCCTACATCTGCAATGTACAATATTCAACATCCTTTAAATTTTACTATGACATGGTATATTTACATAATGGCTGTACAATTGTACATTGCAGATGTAGACTAAATTCGCTCTGCCATGTACAATGTACATTGTACATTGTACATGGACTGTGTAACACAAAGTATAAAATAAAACATAATTTATCCCACCACCACAAATACCCGTTTATGCTACTAATTATTACGCGTTAATTGTCTCCATTTCACTCTCATTCTCACTCTCACTCTCACAAACTCTTCTATAGTCACAATTCAAACACACGGATAAAACCCAGTCCAATCCAACCGTCTCATTTTAATTCCTCAAAATGTGACAGGAACAGGAGGGGAAATAATAACCATAATAAACAGAAAATTATTTAAACCTGTGAGATTTACAATAATCCCATTAACCATTAAACATTAATAGATGCATCAAGTATCAAGTTTCACATATCAAAAGTCCTCTGTATATTATACATTATACATTATACAAACAAAGTCTTTCATTTCACAACAGTTGATATTAGTATTAATTATTTTTGAACAAAATGTTCTATATTATACTGTAAAAAGCTGAATAATATTTACTGAAAATAAAACTTGGGCTCATTTTCTAGTTTCAGTCTGAGCTAAAAAGGCTCTTTAAGCTCAAAATTCACAGTAATCAAAAATCAAAAGTCAGTTATTTAGAAAATGTGGTAAAAATTAATTGTTGAAAAGTAAAGTCATATCATGAAAAAATAAGTTTTACAAATCACAAATAAAAAATTGAAAAACCAAAGAGAATAAGAATGAAAAAATACAGGGAAAACCTATTATAATTAATGTACAGTTAATTCAAGTTAAAAAATGTAATGTTCCTCCTTTCTAAAGTAAACAAGTCGAAAAACATTGGATGAATAATGAATAAATCAGGATCCTCTGGGATTCTGGGATTTTTCTCTGCATATTCAATACCCAAGTATGAATTTTCCCCAGCATCCAGTGGCCTGTATAAAATCATGAACGCTGAATGCTCAATGCTCAATATAGGTTAAATTACCTGTAACGGTTAGTGCAACGGACTGTGCGGCGGGTCTTCCAAGGCCATTGTCAGCGATGCAAGTGAAAGTTCCCTCATCTGCATAGAACATAGATAGTAGATAGGGAAAGGGAGAGAAAGTTTTTCCAAATTATTGAACGTTTCATTTTCATTTCAGGTTTCAGGTACAAGTACATATTAGTTACATGTTATACAACATACAAAAGTCAATTGGAAAATCCTGAAGATAGTCTATACTTGAGATTATACTTTATACATTATACATAAGTAGATACATGAATTGCACATTTCTTTGAAAAATAGATGAGCCACTACTCACTACTCAACGCTCAACACTCAACACTCAACATACATGTACGTTGAACGTGATAGGAACAAAGATGATTTAATACGGGACACATTAATCTAATGGAATTTGTTCAAGTGGGACTATTCAAAATTCAAAGTGTTCAAAGTGTCCAAAGTGTTGTAATCATAATATAATGCAGACACATTATATTTACTGATATATTCAACTATGTGCGTATCTATTTTCTATTATATCTGTAAAATTCCATAATACATAAGACATAAGACATAATATAATAGAATATCATGTATAATGTATACTCTGTACTCTTTAGTTTGTATTCTGAGGCTGAGCTAACTCGAGACTCGAGTATTTAAACTTAATTACCTTGTTTAACAACACCGATAATCTGTAAAGTTCCATCCTGAAGGATCCTGAATCGACCGGATTCTCCACTTATCTGTCATTAAAAACATTCATTATTTCATTAGTTTCCTCCTTCCCAAATGAAAACTATAAAACTAAAACTACAGTACAGTAGAATTACAAATACAATACAAAGAGCCATACCTTTTGAAAGCAATTATGTAAATTTGTAATCCTTTTTAATGTTCAATGTACAATGTACAATTTTCAATAAGCCGGGTGTGTTTTTTAACTACATGAAAGTTGTACTTGACATGAAATAAAAATTACGGCTACTTTTATAATTTATGTTATGAATCTAGAATCTAGTAGTAGAAAAAGCTATTATATTTAATACAGAATATAGAATATAGATAGAGTTATACTTTATACATTATAAGTCTCAGACAGTAAGTAAGTATTAATTCCAAGTTAAGTTTTCTCAAGAGCCATATCTATTCTAGTTTCTACTTTCTAGTTTCTACTTTCTACGTACAACTTTTTACAACTTTGAGCAACTTGCCTGTTCGGAGCCTTTGCGCCAAGTAATTGAAGGTTCTGGAGTGCCTCTCGCGATACAGTCTAATGATGCTAAACTTCCTTCTTCTGCGTGCACTTCCTGAGCTCCACCAACAATTTGAGCTCGCCCAGCTTTCAACATCAACCATAATTCATAATTCACGAACCACCGAGCACCGAGCACCGAGAACCGAGCACCAAACGCAAAGTAAAAGAAAACGAAAAAGTAAAAGTTCAACAAAAAAAACAGTATTATTTTACGTATAATCATGTGTAATACATTGTAATAAATGTAATAAATGTACCCGTAAAGAGTAAAGAGTAAAGAGTAAAGAGAAAAGAGAAAAGAGGCATAACGTAGAACATGGAATAATATTTCATTTATCATCCTTTTTTTTCAACAACCTTTCATAACTCTCAAGTCTCAAGTCATTTGTAAATTGTAAACTGTAAACTGTATCATTTGGAAACACTTGTGTACAATATTAAATATATTATCATGGAAATTTTCAATTAAAAAACTAGCTGTTACCCAACTTATAAAAGAAGAGAATAATTTATATAACTGTGCATATAATAATAATAATTATTATTGACTGCATTTCTCACCTGCATCGGGTGCAACAGGTACTTCCTGTTCTGGAATTACATTGGTTATTTCTTGTTGAGGGGCGAGACAGGAGGATCCACATCCATTGGAACAACATTTCAAATGATCTGAGAGGAAAATTAGGAATAAGAAAAAGCTTATGAGTTATTAAAAAAATGAAACATTTTTGTTTCCATCTTTTTTTCCAGTCAGTTTCTTTCATGCTTCATTTTTCCTTTTACTTGATAAAGCTTGGAAATTGGAAATGTTTCAGCTTGAGCCTTTAGTCAAGGCTTGATACTTTTTTCTTTAGTATTTAGTATTTAAATTTGAAAAAGGTTTCAGTTTTTAAAGAACTGCAAGTAAATTTTCATTTTTTGATTGACTTTAATTTTTATATTTGATATTTGATTCTCGTCAAATATCAAAAGTTAAAGGAGTGGGATAAAAAAAAAAGGCAACAGGTTCTATCAATTTTGTAGATTTGGGAATATGCATAATATAAAATAACTTAAAATTGACACAAAGTACATAATACAAAAAATATGAAGTTAGTACTTTTGACACACCTTAGTATTTAGTATATTTATCCATGTATTGCAGATTGCAATATATTTCTGTATTGGTAAAATAAATTCCAAAAAATGTATACCTGAACAATCCGCATCACTCTGGCACTCTTGCTCACAAGTGCCTGCTCTGCTCGGAGACAGATTTGGACAGACTCCAGGTTTGTTCACTATATATCACACATTATACAAAATACATGTAGAATCAAGACATGCGAACGGAGAATGAGAGTACATAAAACATAAATGCATGTAAAAGTATGTGTACAATATAATACAATATATTATCCAGAGTCCAATATCTCTACACACTCCACTCTCCAGTCTACATTCTACATGGAACATTTACACGGTCATATTAGCACCAAATTACCTATCCTTGAAAATCAAAACATGAAAACTGGAGGGAGGGTGCCAAAAACTAGAAACTACAAACTACTAAACAAACCTCTCTCTTCACCACAACTGTACATTTTATACAAAATGGTGACTATGTACAAAATGTACAGTTGTCTATGACAAAGGTTGATACTTGATACTGGTAAAGTGTAAAGTAACACAAAATAATAGAGTAGAACATGGATAAATTTTACTACTACAGACTACAGATTTAACACGAGCGGTGAAAATTGAGAAAGTTTTTAGATGTTCTCTTCCTCGTCCGTTTTTTTGTTAGTAGAAAACTAACCAAAAAAACTTTTGTCCTGTTAAAGTGAGAAAATCTATTAACTATAAACTATCAACTTGCGAATTTTCTAAATATTCAGTATTCAGTATTTTATATGGAGCATATTTTCCCGATACAAATTATTGTTGTCACTGTGAATTGGACTGTTTCACTGTAGATTTTGGATATACTTGGGAAAATTGTCAGTGTACTTTTGATTGGATGTGCGTTGAATTTTGATCGTGTGAGGTTGAGAGATTAGAGATTAGAATTATAAATTATAAATTAGAATTGGAATTGGAATTGGAATTAAAAGTGTAGGAAGCTTCAACTACAGTAAAATCTAAACTATTTTAATTGGCCTAGGACGTGAATTGTTATTGTTACAACTGTTAAATCTTGTTGGGGAAAAGTTGCTCGGCATTCAATATTCAAAACAAAACCTAAAACTGAATATTGTTTAACTCGCCATCTCTGTCTCTCTGATTCTGTACACTGAAAACTTTTTTCCTCCATGAAAATTAATTATTTTGTTACCACCAACTTGCACAATCACACAAATCCACTCTCGATAACTAGCAAAATAGTTGTGTAAATAGCTAATTTCTGCGAACATTTATCTATAACTCTCTATTCTTGATTCTTGAGTGTATTCAGTTTTCAGTATGGGCTCAAAAACTGAAGCACACAAGAGGGATAAAAGATTATTCAAAGTTCCAGGTACTTGATGATGCATGACCGTGTGTAGGTGTGTAATGTATTTCACAAAAAAAGGATTTGGGGAGTTGAATTTGGATTTTAGATTTATAAATTAATTATTCTGAATTCTGAGGCACTGGAAGGTTTTTCATTTTTCCTTTTTCGTGGATCTCGTGGACTTAATGGAACTAAAACTAAAACAGAACTAGGATAAATTGATAAATTCGTACCTCTTCGGCAGACTGCAGAAACCTGTGGATTACCATCTGGTCCAGCAGGAGCATTGTAAACTTCTACAGAGCACTGAGTACCTTCCGGACAAGCTGTAAATAAAAAGAAACAGAAATATAGAAACACACATCAACTTTATTTACCTTTTTATGGGAGGAAGATAACTAGAAAAATAAACTATAAGAAAATTGATCTTTATTTAAAAAATCTAGTTTAAAAAGTCTCATCTTACTTTGATCTCGACAAGGATTGACACAACGGCAAGTCGTACATCCCGCGCCGCCAGCAGCTACATATTTCTCAACTCCATAGGGACATCTCAAAACGTCACAGTCATACGTCTCCCTCCTACAATCAGGCTCTTGCTCAACTCCTAGATTTTCATTAATGGTCAATGATCAGTTAGTACAAATAACAAATAGCAAATAGTAAAGATTTTCATCACAAAACAAAGAAAGCAAGCTTTTCTCGGACGAAAAATCCCATCCGCATCCATCAGCGGACAACTGTATTGAATTGATTCAAGTATAGTTTCCAAAACTATTTTTTTCATTTTAATAGCAATAATAATAATAATATTAATAGGGACAAGGACAGACATTAAAAATCATCCGAGGCGAGTGATGACGATGATACAAAACACAAGATATAAAGTATAAAATATTAGATTAGGTGAGATGTTGTATTTACAAGTGTACAAATTAGTGTCAGGTGCGAGTGCATGTATTTACAATGTACAGTGAGTAGTAGTATTAAAATTGATGCAAAAGTATAAAGTCACACGGCTTTGAATTTAAGTTATTCCCCCAGTAGTTATAACACGAAGATGAAGGTGACGACAGACGAGAGGCGTGGGAGAAAGTGTAAATAGAAAATTAAACGTGCTTTTTCTTCGTTCTCATTTTTCTTTGTAGAAAGTAGATGGACAGAATTTGACATACACACCGTATAAAATATGTACAATTTACCAATTCAAGGTGTATTTTTATCTGTCTAGATCCCATGCTTTTTACAGACACTTTTACAGTTAGTTAGTTTGGTGCTTGGAGCTTGGTGCTTGGTGAATCCCCGACAAAGACGAAAATAAATATGAGAGAAAAATAGATAGAGATAGATAAATATTATTTCCCATTTTATATTTTTATATTTACATTTGTTTTCTTTATGTACAACAGATTTCCCATTTTTCTCTTCCTTAGAGATTAGAGGTTAGACTGACGTTGGAAATTGGAAATTCCCATTCGAACACAACCATATTTTGTGCAGAAAACTATGTACAAAACCGAACCAAAACAGAGACAGAGACAGAAATAGAAGTAGAATAGAGTGAAGTAAAGAAAGTTGAGTGAAAAAAGAAATAAATGAAAGACAGACAGAGTAGAGAGAGATGGATTGAGACATCACGCCACACCACATGAAATCACATGGAATAATATGGAATATGGAACACCAATATCAAAAATGAAAGAATTGCCCAACAATTGACTCAAGTTGAGACTCACGAGTTTGGTCTGGCTGGTAATGATTTGAGTTGTGAGGAGGTTCTGGACGTTCCTCTCTTCTCGGAGGTTGAACACTGGCATACTGACTACAGAAACTTAGACAAATGTTAAAGTTTTTGAACCTGTTCAGATTTCCAGCACATCCACCTATTTATTTGTTTATTTGTATACATATCGTAGCATTTCGAAAAGATGAATGCCGATGACAGGGGAAAGAAATTGAAAGATAAAAGAAAAAAGAGTAGATTATTTATCAAGTATAAGAAGTAAAAAGTAGAACGGGTTGATTGTTGATTGTTTTTTCATGTTGTGTTGATCTACACCCAATGAATTGAATTTGATGTCTAACCATAGTTGAAGGCAGTACAAGAGCCCTGTTCAGCATCAAAATAGAACCGAGTGTATCTTTCATGACAAGGTCCTGAATCATGAGGGAGTCTGCAAATTGCTGTGTATTTCATAATTTTTTTCATCAGATTTTTACCTTGTAACTTTATCAGTGTAATTTGTCATTGTATAATTGTACAATTTATAAAAATGTTCAAAGCTTTTTGATTTTGATTTTGTGTAAAAAGTTGTATTTTTTTTTGGTTTTTTTGTTTCTTTTGTTTGATTTTTGATTTCTTTTTTTTTATAGTAAAAGATGTTTAAAACAAATAAAGCGAGCAATATAAAATATTCAGTTTTAATATCAATATTCAATATGTAATCAAATATTGGTATGTGTTGAATATTAAACGGGGACGGCACAAACAAAAAACAAATTGAGTTTTTGTTGAAAAGCCCTGCAAAAATTGTGAAAAGGGTACCTGCGCCCGAGATGGTATCATTTCTACTGGGAAGTATTTCTGATCTGGAGAAACAGACAGACTCGCATTCCTCAAGAGAGCTAAACTTATTCCCATTCCCACCGCAACCACCATAGGAAAATTCACGGCAACTGGAGTGATTTCACACAAATTGAATAGAACATTGAACAATGAATATTGAATATTGAATATTGAATACACATTTCCAATTTCGAGATCCAACTCCATCAAAATACAGTCCAATAAAATTAAAGGTCAAGTCAATCCTAATATTAATATCTGTATTCTGTATTCTGTGTCAGCTTTTTTTCTCAAAATCGATGTCACACACTTGAGCATTGAGGATTTAGGGTTTTAAAATATACTTTTTCATTTGTCGTATTATATTATATTTTATATTTTAAAACTTTGGGACATGAGAGCAAAAGAGCGAATCACCAATTCAAAAATACGCATATCATGGATTTTACAATGAAAAGTAATTTTGAATTTTTGTCGCTTCTCCAAGTTTCATTCCTTTCAAGTTTCATGTTTCATGTTTCATCCTCCTTTGCTCTGATATTCCCTACTTTAAAAATCTTGAAGAGTTTCCTCTCCTGCTAAATTTTATGTCAAACCCAAAACCAAAATCCAAGTTCAAATATTCAAATATAAGGAGAATATATTATGCTCGAGTGTGGACTGTGGACTGTTGACTGTTGATTGCCGACTGCTGACATTACAGATAGAATTACAAATATAAAATATAAATATAACTGTTCCTCAATAATCGTCTATTCATATTCATTTTTATAGGCTCTATATACCTTTGTTCATTAGTATCATAGAACCATTTAGCAATACGCCTGTCACACGGTCCAATGTCCGCTTGTAACCCACAAACATCTGATGAAACAAAAAAAACCATAGAGTCAAAAGAAAAGATCTGAAGAAGGTAACATGTACGTTGTACGTTGTACATGTGCAGAATTTTTAGCAACTCGGCATAAAATTAAGAAGAAGAAGAAGAAGAAAAAGAGCTCTAAGCTGTATTTTTTATACTGTATTTTGTACAAGTATTTCCATTTTTTGTCCTAGTAAATAGTTAAATCCATTTGTAATCTGGAAAACTTGGGATATAAGATATAATCAACATAATCAAGTGTAAAAAAACATAAAAGGAGAAAATGACAAGAACAAGAACAAGAAGACGAACAAGAAAAAAAGGGGGAAATGGAGAGAAAGTGAATATAAAAGATAAAATGGAAGAATGACGAAAGTTAATTGTAATCGTCATCATTGTCATCATCATCATCATCATATGTAGTAATGTAGTATTCTCTTAGTCATACAAGTAGTAGGACGTGTTTTCCTTTTAGTTTGTGTTCTAGAACGTAAAACGTAGAACGTAGAACATAGAACTTGGGCCGGCAATGATGAGGGAGGGAAAGTACAAGAGAAAGAAGAGAGGAAAAGTTGGAAAGAGTGAGCGGTTTCGTTTTATTAGCGCTGGAGACAAGGAGATACATACTACATACTACATACACACTCCAGCTTCAGCTCCACTTCTTTTCTTTCAAGCGCTCTCTTTCCCTATTCTTCTCGCTCTCCAGAAACCAGACTCAATAGAGCGAGAGAAGGGAACTGAAACTAAAGCTGCAACTAGAACTAGAACTACAACTAAAACTAGAGCTGGAACTGGAACTAGAACTAGAATTGGAGCTGGAGAACGGGTAAAAGAAGGAGAGAGCGAAACATTATGAGATAACACACATCCACATCCACATCCACATCCACATGGACATGCAATGCTTGTATACTTATACATATAAATACATACATGAGAGTCGAGAAAGCTTGGCAAGTTTGAGAAGAAGAAAATCGAACCGAACCATCATGGATTTTCTCTTGAAGGGCTCTCTCTCTTTCTTTCTCTTTCTCTGTTCCGTCCTTTCCTCTCGGTCTCTCTTTCTCTCTTTCTCCTTCTTTTCATTCTCCAGCTCTTTCTCTTATTATATTACGTTGTATTATGTTCTATTGTAGATTGTAGGTTGTAGGTATTATCTTTTTACTTTTTATATTATACAGTTCTAGTTTCTAGTTTGTATTTTGTATTTTATAGTAGTATTAATACTAGACTTTTACTCTACTTTCTACTTTCTCCATCTCTCTCCTAATACAAAATCGTTTCTAGAAGGCATATCTATTATCTATACATCTTTTTACATTTTGATATTATACTGGTGCTGTTCTTTTTGATACATAATGTGCAATGTCCAATATCCAACGATCTTTATTCAAAAGATACGAGATACAAGGTACAAAAGACACAAGAGTCATAAGAAAAGGAAAGAGAGAGATAAAGTGAATAAGGAAAAGTATCCGTGGTCATAACATGGTTGGTCCATAGGCCAGTTTGTATGGAATATGGAACAATCAATACCACGATATCATCATCATCATCATCATCAATGCCTATTATATCTATTTCATATTTTATATTTCAACTGCCGAATAAGAAATGAACTTTATGGGAAATGGGAAATGGGAGATGTGAGATGGGAAATAAATACATGTTTCATATTAAGTTTAATATTTAACGTCAGACAGAAAGAAAGGAAAGGACATTGAAAACTGGTAAAGGTTTAAATCAACTATGAGTAGAAAAAAATTCAACAAACCCTGATGTCGGAATTCTCCACACTGTCGATTACACTGCTCCTCGCTAGTCCATCGGTTTCCATTTCCACCACAACCTTTCGAGATTTAAAAAATAGATACATAAGTAATAAATAGTAAATAGGTTCATCAATGCATGTGAAATGAAGTATATCGGAGTACATTTATTTTTATATTAGTTTGTATCAAAGTATTCGAAATTCGAAATTCAAAATTCAAAGGTGAAGGTACTCAAGAAGATTACTGATTAAAGTATGGACATGCATTTTCATAAGAATACAAATTACCTCCATAAGTGAAAGCTTGACATTTTCTTGTGGTAGTATCATAATACCAGGCAGGGATGGAAGCTCGGCACGGTCCAACGTCAACTTGTAACTGGCACATATCTGTTTTTGCACAGGAGGGAAATTTCCAAATAAAATATCAATCATTTCGTATTAAATTGCAAGCTATTTTCTTTTATATCTATTATCTAATATCTTCTAATATCTAATATTTACGCCACAGGAATAGGTATTTTTTTACTGGGTTTTATTATTATGTCAATCCAATCATCGCCGTAGTCATAGTCATTTTGATCTACAAACTACAAACAATGAATGGGTGAGGAATTTCAACTCTAAATAATAAGTGTATTCTGTATTGTGTATGACGTACAAAATACAAAATATGAACAGCAATCTTGTCAACGAGTAATAATAAACAAGAACGTTGCACATTTTGAAAAGTACTTGAGCACGTTTTATTTTGTGCTTAGCCTTGTGTTTTGTGTTTTGTGTTTACAAAGTACGTAGTTGAAAAAATGAAAAAAGAAAAGCCTACATGTACAAAATACAAAATGCCAAGTGTACATTGTACATTTTGTACATGTTAAATTTCTGACACGTGTTTTTATTTTTTATTATAAAGGAACAAAAGGATAGAAAAAAGAAGCTTCATGTGCTTTTTCATAGCTATTCTCTGTTGTCTAGTATACTATATCATTATTATTATGATTTATTATGCTAAAAAAACAAGTGAAAAAAATACCATTTTCTCCATAATCTGGTTCATGGTATCCGGGGGGAAGTCGGGTTGTGGTTTCAACTTCATGTGGATGATATGGAGCTTCAATTTCATCTGGATGAGATTTCCTACATCTTTGTTCACACTGGACCATCGAGTCAAATCTATTTCATAAATAAGTTGTAAAAAAATTAAAGGAAAAAAAGATAAAACATGCTTTTTTAAAAAGAAAAGAAAAGAAGAACAGCATAATATTTATCATTTATACATAAAAAGCAAACTTGTGATATTTGCAATCTTTTCTCTAGAAATAAAGAAAAGAACTAAATGAAAAAGGTTGAAAGACAGAAAAGACATTTTTTTACCGATTTCCATTTCCTTCGCATCCACTGAACGTGAAGGGCGAGCACTGGTCACTATCGATGTCATACCACCATTGCCTGAATGCTCCAGAACATGCTCCAACAACTTGTGGAAGTTGACAATGGTCTACATTTTTTGGGGAGAAATAAATACACAAAATATTAGATGCAGCTAAAATATGTATTCTTCATCTAAAACTAAAATCCGATATGAGTTGTGCTTATACATCCTTCTTTTTTTCATATATGAAAGGAAATGAAACAGAATTCTTGTGCTGACTGATGACTGTAGACTGTAGACATTTTCATTTCAGTTTTTCAATGTCCCTTCCTCAATTTAGATGAGCAATATTTTATCTTTTATCCTGTTGGTTGTTGGTGTTGGTGTTTTTGTATTTGTATTTGTAATTTGTAACATATCCACCATTTTCCAAATTACTTTCCATGATTCTGTTCTCCTTTTTCTTCCAAGTTTTTACTCTTACTATACTTTATACTTATTTCTTATTTATTTATCTCGAGTTTAGAATTTAGAATTTAGAATGCATCTTACATTTTACATTTTATTTTTTATTGGATATACTTGATAGTTGATACTTGATAGTAAATTGACTGTTTACTGTTCACTTTCAGCCGCCCTACGCTAAACTAGTGCACAACATGTGTAAATGGGTACATATTATAATATATTATGCATAATATTATACCATTTTTTCCTAGATGCTTTCTACTCAACTTTTAGTGTTCCTGTGTTGACTGTCAACTGTCTTCTGGTTGTACAGTATAAAATATAAAATATAGAGAATATACAGATGAAATGGATCTCATAAAAAATTAATTTACTTTTTCTTCCCATTTTCATCCTTAGATACTTTTTATATTTTATATTTGTGCAGTATCAAGTCTCAAGTACCAAGTGTAAAGTATTATGAGACAAAAGTGTAGAGCAATAATCAAGCTCAATTGCTCTGTTCTCAATTTCTTGAGAACTTGGAGAAAAAGAGAAAAGAGAAAAAGGAAAAAGGGAGGATGAAAAAATAAGTAGGCGAGATGTAGAAAGAAAAAAAGAAGGCGGTTGAGAAACGGCGAGAAAAGATTTAAGGTAGGTTATTTTGTCAACATGTAACCTTATAACGTTTCATGGTTCATGGTTGACTTTCAGTTTCTAATCAGACCGTAGACCGTAGACTGTAGACGGTAGACGCTGGAGTGAAACTACAGGAGTTCACCAACAACCGAAAGCCGAAAACCAACCACTAGCTCAAAGCCAGAGAGCTTACGCTCTACGCTCGCAACTCTTCTTTGTAACGTCTTGTGTTATATGCTATGTTGTTATATGTACTCATTCACCGTTAACCGTTAGCTTCGTATTCGTACTCGCATTCGTATTGCTTCACTAGAACCAAGAACCAACACCAGTGAAATGGAACGATGATAGTAATCTAATCAGTAGAGAAGAAAGAAGAGAAAAGAGGATGTATAATGTGCATGGATGGAAAACGGGAACGGGAAAAGGAAAATATAAAAAATATCATGTAATGTTGCGGGAAATGGGCCGCTGGCAAAAAAAAACTGAATGAATTTTTTTTTCATCTACCTCCTTCATTTATAATTTATAACAATGTATACTGTATACATTGCCATTGTAATCATAATACTAATAATAATCGTAGTCGTAATCATAATCATAAGCTTGATCGTAATAAGAGTGTATTATGCAGACGCAAAGAACATTTTACATTTTATAATACTCTGTCATTATTATTTTTTAGGCCAAACTACTCCTGTGAATGCAATAGTAACAAAAATAATAATAATAGTAATAAAGTAAGCATAATCAAAATTATACATTTTGTAAATAAGATGCATATGAATCCCGAAAGAAAAATAATAGGCAAAAAAGATGGTAACAAACCTTGAGACAAGGAACATCTATCTTCACAATCTTCGCGAGAGTCAAATCGATTCATGTTTCCTTCTCGTCCCGAATACCGCATTCGTCGACACACTCCATCCCGACTGTTGTCATAAAAATAGTAGGTAAAAGAATAATTATAATTCAAATAACAATAGTAATTATTATTACTATTATTCTATATCTTTTTAAGCTGGAGTAATTGTTACATCATATGATGACTATGATTTTGAATTATGAGGATGATTGTTTTATTTATTTACCTGTCATAATACCACTTTTCCAGATTTTCATCACCCGTCCCTTCATCCGGTCCCAAGAAGCAATGACCTAGGAAATTTGGAGGGAGACACAAACAAAAGTATTAAAAGAGGAATTACGTCTCAAAACCCATTGAGTGCAATGCAATCACACATCAAATCCAATCAAACATGAAACCAAACTCAAACCAAAACCAAACCAAAACCAAACCAAACCAAACTAAATCAAATCAAATTACATCATATCAAATCAATACGAGCAGGTATAAAGACCTTAAAATAAAAAAGCCTGTGTAAACATTGATATGATATGAAGTGATATGAGTGAGGGTTTTTATTACACATTCTTCTTTCTCCTTTCTCCCTTTCATTTTCCATGGTGTGCATTCATAATACATAATACATAATACATAACATGCAAGGTATCTATATCTACCGCGTAGATTTCAGATATTTACTCTGTACCTCACACTTTTTACTTGATCCATGTGTGTGTAGTGTGTAGTGTGTACTTATGCAATGGGTAAGTTCACATAGATTTACGTGATTCCTACAAGTTAGTTGAGTTTCATATAGTTTATATTGGTACTTTGAAATCTTTGATAGTTCAAGCTTCAAAAGCTTCAAGCTTCTCGATTCTCGATTCTCGATTCAAGTCTCCAGACTCTACACTCTAGACTCTAGACTGGAGTCTAAAGCTTCTAGTTCCTCCTTCAAAGCCTCAAGCTGACGTGCTCATAATATAAAAAAGTTACATGTCGTCAGCAACTTCATAAAAGTTTTAATAAAAATTTCCATCACTTCATTTTTTATGACCTTTTTGTCATATGTACATTGTACATTGTAAATTGTGCACATACATTTTGAAACTTTTCCTCTTTCCTCTCTTCTACATAATACATAGTATTAAACTGCAGTATACCTATACATTTTTTATTCTTTGTCTTTTTTGAAAAAAGAGAGTGAGAAATGTGTGAAATTGGAATTCCGGAAAACTCCTAGGTAGAAAACTCATAGGTGGCCAAAGTCATAGGTAGAAAACTCCTAGGTAGAAAACTCATAGGTGTACCCAACTCATAGGCGGGGAAAAGTCATAGGTAGAAAATTCCTAGGTGAGAAAAGTGCTAGGTGACTGTAGGAAAAGTCATAGGTGAGAAATGTCATAGGTAAAAAATTTCCAAAAATTCCACACGATAATTGGCCACAACCATAAAAGGTCACAATCAGCACTTTAAATTCTGGAATATTTGTGATCTAGAAAAAAACTGCGGATTCTTCGTTTGTAACCCAACTTCACTTTAACTCTTGCTATTGTAACACAAGAGACCTTCTATTCTAACACTCTGCTACCAAGACACCCTGATATGGGACCTGTTATTTGTGACAGGTCTCCCTTTTTGTATGGCTTCGCGTTGGCCGTGAGTATTTTCACATTTTAAACCTAACCTAACCTTAAATAATTTCACTTCTTGCTAACATCAACTTCACTGACGCCAATGAAATCTTTAAAACAGCGCTGACTAGTAGAAGTTGTCTCGCCTATGACATTTCTCACCTATGACTTTTCCTCGCCTAGCACTTTTCCCACCTATGACTTTCTCACCTATGAGTTTTCCCCGCCTATGAGTTGGGTACACCTACGAGTTTTCTACCTAGGAGTTTTCTACCTATGACTTTGGCCACCTATGAGTTTTCTACCTAGGAGTTTTCGGTTTACGTTTTTTTAGCGATCCTCATTAATTTTAATTAAAAGTAAAATTAAAATTAGCTTTACTGGTTTATGTACTTTTTCTAATCCTGTCTTTTGAATTTTTGTAAGAAAGAATAAACATGTTGAATTTTGGTACAATTTCCCATACTCGTGATTAATATAGTATAGATTTAAAATAATAATAATACAAATAATGAAATTAACTAATCTTTTATTTAATCTTTTGTTTATTTTCTAAAACAGCCACAATGATTTACCTTGGAATATTCGAAAGTTTGTTCACAATCAGATCCAGGACTTTAATTTTTCCTCGGACCTGAGAAAAGTTGAACCATGGTCCCGATCCACATGGTCACACACCGATTTGCTCAGACTACAAGAAGGAATGGTTGGTTGTCAGGTAGGAGTAGTACATAGTAAAGAAATATAATGTAATCTATGTAAACTGTGTGAAAAAAATAAGTAATGTGGAATTTAACAAGTGAATTATTGTGTGTTTTTCAGCTATTTTCTGCCTATGTACCTTGTGGAGCTCAGGTAAGAAATTGGAAACACCTTTAAACGTTTAAAAGTTCATAATTCATACTTCATTATACAAGCTTTTTTAATTTTGGTGGTTACTGCATCAATGCAACAATATTTTGAATGGATGCATTTTTCATTTTACTTTCTTCTTTCATATTTCAGCATTTGGATGCGGTTCAGCTTACCCTCGAACAGATTGATGTAATCCGTCGCCTCACGGAAAAATACTCAAATGCCTTAGAATTCGTCACAGACTCCCGAGGTAACTATTTTTTAAAACATAAATACTACTAATCATAATATCTCTTAATTTACAGTAGACATTCAGTGTTCAGTACCATAATCTTCATTTTGAAAAAGGCAACTTTGACCTTTATCATCAAAGTGAAAACTACCATAGAATTTTCCACTTTTCATCTTTTCCGTCCATCTGAAACAAGCTGTGTCCGTTCTCCAAATTTACATATTACATCGTTGTCTGTCAAAGTCTATATAGAATGTAAAACTCGTCATGGTGATATTTCATGTGTATTTTAAACCGTTTCTGTGACTACGCTGCACTCTCCATTCCGTATTCCTCTACCGAGAGACAAATGCACATCTCACGTGGCAAACATGATCCTAACATTGGTATTCTATTGTACCTGAAGCAATGGATGGTGCATGATGCATGTTATCTCCTTCATTCTTTTCTTTCTCCGTTTCCTGTTTTATCTTTCTCCCGTCGTTCTCTTCTTTCTTTACCCTTTTTACGCAGAGTCAAACCCAGCCAAACCAACTACAAAAAATAGGGAGTTGAGACAAAAAGAACACAAGCTACATTCACATTCAAAAAGACGAAAAGAACGTGGAATTCAAAATTCAAAGTTCAAAGTTAAGGTAAAAGATGGGAAAAGTCCATTGCACGCATATTGTGCATTGTACATTGTATAGGAATTGATAAAAGGAAAAAAAAGGTGGAATTTGAAACCTTTCCATGTAAACTGTAGACTTTAAAATCTAGAACCTAGAATATAAAATCTGGTGCCTGCACCAATGTTCAATGCTCAATGCTCAGTTCGCAATACTCTCACCACAATCCATCCACCTTCGTCTCTTCTCTCCCAATTTTCAGATAGAGAAAAACTACGCTCCTTTCTATACTCTTTACTCTCTATATTTTATATTCTATATACTTTCTACACTCTACAAAAGATTGAGAATTATTGCATAAAAAATAGAAGCAGAGACTACAGATTACCTAGTCAATTTCCATACGTAACATAAAATTGTAGGAAGGGGAAAGTTATTGCTTTGACTCACTACTACTTTCTTCTCTCCAACAACATGAAACTGGAGCTGGAGCCTGAGTTGATGCAGAGGCTGAAGTAAGCATGTACATTGTACATGTATGTACGGTGCATGTTTGGAGCCTCTTACCTTTGAAAAAAGGAAGAGCGGAAGCGGGGAGAGAAGGAAATGTTGAGCTTGTTCAAAGTCAAATTACGAATAGGAAAAATGAAGCCTCAAGATTTACAACCCAGCTCCACATCCTTTCCCGCCGTGTAGACAGTAGAAAGTAGGAAGTAAAATGTAGAATGTAAAATGTAGAATGTAGAACTGCAACTGTACCATTTAAGAGTATAGACATTCTGGATTCTGGAGTTTCATATTTCTGAAATCTGAGTAAACAGAGAAGAAGCCAAGGCACGTGTGTGCGCGCATCTGTATCTATACATTTTACATATAATATGCATGCTCGAAAATAGATAGGAGATACACAGAATTTATAAATTCAAGAAAAAAGACTCGGTTTTATTACATGATCTTTGATGGAAGTGTATAAAGGAAATTTTTGTGAAAAAAAAACTCACTTGAATCTTCAATCTTGAATCTTGAGTCTTGAGTCTTCAATATTTTGTGCCTCAAGCATGACAAGAGATTGACGAGGTGGAGTATATAAAATATAAATATAAATTCCAAGTTCCAAGTCTCAAGTCTCAAGTCTCAATTCGTCTTTTGAATTCTGAGCAAAGGAGTAAACTACGAACAAACCATAATGTATATACATATATGTATATTTTTACGTGTAAAAAGGTATTTGCATTTGTTCTAGGTTCTAGTATTTCAACTACAGGTACAGGTACAGCTGCAGAGATAAAGACAGATGAAATTCGACAGTTGCCATGACGCCTTTTTTATTATACGGGGGAATCGGAACATGCTAAAAAACTGACAATGAACGCATATTATACAGAATAATATTAATATCAATGCAGATAAATACTCAATACATCAGACAACTACAATATGAAAATCTCGAATCTTTTATCTTGACTCTTGAACACAAAACATTGAGCCTGTTTATTATTTGACAGCCAATAATATTGCCACTTTTTAATTTCCAGTCCTTTCTTTTTGGCAAATGTCATAATGCAGATTGCAGATACTTTCTCCAACAAGAAAATATCAGAGGATTTTAAATTTTAATGGACATGAAATTTGTACCTATTTTTTATTTTTGAGGAAGCGAGGTATTTTTCATTTTTTCTCTGGAGTTTCAACTATGATCTATGATCTGTGAAGGTTGGTGATTGGAAAATGGAGAATGAGAGCAATATGAATATCATGCGAGATTTTTAATACTTTTAGACTTTAGACATCTCCAAGTTTTTTCCTTCTTTTTCCTTTTTTTCAAGTCGTTTCTGGATTTGGATTTGGATTTTTCTGTACACTGCACACTGCACAATTCACAATTCACAATACGCGGATAAATCCATGTATTTTGTTTATCTCTTCTCCGTCGCCTTTCTCTTTACGTCTCACGCATATTGCATTCCTTCTATCGCTTCAACTGGAGCTTGAGCAACTCCTGCTATTACTATTGCTATTGGTTGTGATGATTTCGGGGGATCCTTTCGCATTTTCTCATCTTTTTACGGCATTTTATAACATGTATAATGCAGAGGATATTTTATATTTTATATGTGAGCAGTTGTAGTTAGTAGTTGTTTTTCCTTTCCTTTGACTCTACACTGTACACTTTACACCGTGCATATCAAATTCCATTTTTTCTACAGATATCTTGAGTGAGTTTAGTGTTCTCTGTTCACTGTTCAATGTTCAGCGGTAGTTTGGCTTCTGGCTTGGCTTGATTTGGCTTGAGGAATTGTATGTAGAATTTAGAGTGTAGAGAATAATAAATTCAAGATTCAAGAGAATAAAGAACAAGAAGAGGAAGAAGAAAAGAAAGAAAGTCTTTTGAATTTTTCCCAAGGAGTTTGAATTTTAACTGTAGATAGTTTTGAGTTTTGAGAGGGAGAAAAGAGATAAATTCCAGAAGCATATAAAATAACACTAGACTCTGTAGACTCTAGACTCTAGACTCTAGACTCTAGAAAACAGACAGTAGACAGTAGAAAGTGGAGACTAGGTTATTTTCTATTCTCTTTATGCCTTTTTGTTTCCGAGAACGTCAGTAACTATAAGCAAACTTGTTTGACTTGGCACATTCGCATTCGCATTCACATTCAAACTTGAAACTTTTCCTGTCTCTCCATTTCCCTCTTGACGTTTCCATTGCTCTTTGCATATGTTTTTTTCCTCCTTACTCGACGCCCACTTTTATTATTTATCTTCTTTTTTTTCTTCTATATTCTACACTCTCGTCATCACCGATCCATCCATCCATCCATCGTTATATTTACCATTTTCAGTTCCTCTTCCTCTTCTTCTTCTTTTTGTTCTTCCAGTTTCCAGTTCCGGTTACCAAAATATTATTCTCTATACTTCAAACACGAAACATGAGTACATCGTACATCATACATCAAGATTCAAGATCATTTCCACCTTGTTTTTCATCATACTTGAAAAGTGAAAAGTGAAAACTGAACATGTTAAAAATACTATTCACTAATTGAATGTTTTTGCTCAAAATATTTAAATTAAATTAGATTTTCATCAAAAGTTAATAAAACAAATAAAAACTAATTTAGGCTTTAAAATAGAAGCAAAGCAAATTTATATTAAAACCTTGGAAAAATCTTAAATCACCGAAATATTTATAACGGCCTTTTCATAAAGAATAAAAAAGTAAAAGTTAACTTTTGAGTGAAATGATGATGAGGAGGTGGAGCGGCTGGATAACATAAAAAAAGACGAACCGAAGAAAAATGACGATGATGATGTTGATATTAGAGGAAAGTACATTGTACATTGTACATATTTCCATTTGTTTCCGCTGTGGAGGCGGAATGAAATTTGAATTCGGTTTCGGTTTTGGATTTGGATTTGAATCTGAATTTGAATCCTATAAGTAAAACTGAGTTTGGAAAAGAGGATGAGGAGAAAAAGCAAAAGGGGGATGGATGGATTTATTCATGTGTCTACAATCCACAATATACATTGTACATTGTATATAATCGTAAGTGTATATGTGTGTTGTATATTTAGATACTTTTGACTATACGGTGTATTGTGTACATGGACTTGAATATTTTATGGAGTATGGTAGAATTGATTAATAGCCGGAAAGATAAAGCAAATGGGACAAGATTAGTGTTGGCAGACCCAAAGAGGCTTATACACACTCTCCACTCTCCACTTCATTTTCCCTCTACTCTACTCTGTTCTTCTGTTCTTCTGTACCTTTGTATCTGGTGTCTAGTGTCTAGTTTCTATACTTATGCATTTACACACGTATAAATACAGAATATAGACAAACACACATATTTTACATATTTAGACGGAGAGAAAATCCCAACAGCTTTCTCTTCTTCTTCTGCCACATCATCTTGTACACGAGAGTATAAACTGTAGACTGTAGACTGTAGACGGCAGAAATGTACATATAAAGACAAGGAATGGAATTTGAAATGGATCATTGCAAAATGCAACTAAATCAAAACAAACCAAACCGAGCTAAGCCAAACCAAACCATCCCCCCCATTTTTTTTTAATATACTTTTTATCATCTGTAAACTCTAGAGGAAAATCTAAAATCTAAAACGTACCGAGTACGGACGGATGTATGCAATGAAAATACCAAACATTCATCATGTACAATGTACAATGTAAAATGTAAAATGTACACTTTCAACTTTCACTGAATGATAAAACTACTCAGAAACTCAGAAACTCAGAAATCCTAGCCTAAAATTTCTTTCACATTTGATTTCATCACATTCTCTTGATTTTTAATTTTTTAGAAAAATACGCACGTGTAAATAGGAAAAATTGAGGGGATTTGTGGATTTGTATAAACTTTCGGCTTTTAGTTTAGTTAGGTGTTTAGTTTTGAGCTGGATCTGGAGAAAATCAGCCAGTGGATGAAAAAATGATTTTTCTTTTAATAAAAAACCAAGTGGGTGGTAAATTAGGATTTTCGATGGTTGGTGTTCGGTGTTTGGTGGTGTGTGGTTAAGAAAAAGTAATGCAAAGTAAAAAAAAAAAAAAAAAAGAAAAAAAGTAAAGTAGCGACTACGGACAACCGACGTTCTTGATTCATTCATTCATTCATTCATGCCTCTCTGATTTCTCTCTCTCTATGGTGAAAGCGCTACAATCTAGTGTCTACAGCCCTCAAACACAATATCCAGCGTTCGGTGCACAGTGTATAAAGTATAAAAGAGTACACTTACTGTGAGTATGTAAAATCTACCTAAATAATCCTTTGCTGTCTGTCGACTGTAATAAATTATCCATATTTCACCAGATATTTTATGGAATTTTTTTTCCCCCGTTATTTTTTTCTCATCCAAAAAAATCCAAATCCGAATATTCCTATTCATTTTTTTCCCTGCCATTTAAAAATGAAGGATTAGAGAGGACTAATAAGAAAATCCTCTATCTCCATCTTCTTAAGTTTACTCTGCTCCTCTGTTCTGCTTGGCTTTCCTCTGATATTCCGTCTCCATTCTGTGTTCTCCCTGTTTTTACATCAGTACCTTTTGGATTTTGGATTTTCAATTTTCTTTAATAAGCTTTAAATTTTTCCCAATAAGCTACAATTTACAATTTTCCCAAGAAAAACTGGTCCAACTAACTTAATTAGAGTTAAACGACTTTGACTTCAACTTTATCTTAAATCTTAAACTTTTCTCAAACTACCTTTTTTCTCCATTTTTTCTTCCAATATTTTTCAAGCGTTAAATCCACAATCCACGTTTTATTCTTCTAATTTTTAATGTACTCTGTACTCAGTAGTTGGATTTTTTATAGTATTTTTCATCCTTTTTAAAACGATTTTTAGAAAGAACCGCCATTTTTTCATTTTTTAGTTAGTGAATTGAGTTGAATTGAACTGAGTTGACTCAAGTTGACTTGTACTTTGATTTGTCTAAGAAGAAATGGGCAATTAATAAAAATAAGAGAAAAAAGGAACGGCATAAAAAAGTAAAAAAGTCTGCCCAAAAATCCTGGGTTTTAATGGAAGAAAGTACTTAATCATAATACATAATACTTAATATATTATATTATGTTGTACAAAGATACTTTATGAAGACGAGAAAAGAGAGAGAGGGAAAAAATGAATGAGTGAATAAACCCAAAGAATTTTCTTCATGATTTGTGTGTCCCTGGACGTCCATGAACCTTTGAGTTGAACTGAGTCGAGTTTTGGAGTTGGACCAACTAAACTAAACCAAAAAACTGGTAACTTGTACTTGGGAATGAAATAGTGACAAACTCTAAAATACATGGACGAAAGGTGAGAGTGTTGAGTGAACGAGGGAGTATATAACTCGCCATAAAATAAAATCCACGTTGAAAAAGTAGAAACCCAGGATCCTATGTCCTATGTGCTGTACACTGTACAATAAGTATAATAATAAGAATACATATCAAATGATGAAGAAGAGAATGAGAATAAAATAAGAGAAAGTAAACAAGTGGAAATGGAGAAAGTTTGAGTAGAGTTGAGCAGAGTTGAAACAGATGAAAAGGAGTCTCTTGAAAAAGACAGAAAGAGAGAAAAGTAACTACACAGTAGTTTTGAGAGGAGACGATCAAATTGATGTTATTTCTTCATGTTTCTTGTTATTACCAGAACTACAGAGTCCAGAGTCCAGAGTCCAGGGAAACACAAAGATGGAATAAACTAAAATACAATACATACTTTTGTACTGCACATTGAAAACTGGACATTGCTGGATACTTTATACTTTATACATGACAAAGTAAAAATAAAAACACATTGTGCTGTGTTTTGTTGTGCTGGAGGAAGGAATAAGGAATAAGGAAGTCCGGAAAATGTCTTGAAAGGATTACTGAACACTGAACACTTTTAAACACAACCAATCATTTCCTCTCCACTCTCGAGTCTCGAGTCTCCACTTTCTCCACTTTCTCTAGTTTTTCAAAGCAGAGAAACTTGCTCCAATTTCTCCAGCCAGTTGTACTGAATTACAAATACGTACAAGTACAAATACAAATACAAATACAACTACCAATACCAAAAGCAATGGGAATGGCGAGTCCAAACTTCATTGCCAACTCCTGTTGGATTCGAATTTAGATTTGGTTGGTGTTGGTGTTGGTGGAGCTCGTTCCTTGTTCGTACTTCGTATTTCCTATTTCCTATTTCGTACTTTTTCAAGTCCACCTCTTTTTCCTTCCTCCTCCGTCCTCTGTTAGACACTCGACACACACAAGTAGAAAAAACTTGGCTTCCGCTTGGAAACACTTTTTCATTTACCCCTACACATCCATCAATCTGTCCATCTTGATTGAATTATCGTGGCCTCAATAAAACACAGGATTCATTCTACATCAGTACACAACACACTCACTTTACCTACAACTTTTTCTTCAAATCCAAATCCAAAGACAAGTACAAGTACAAGTTCAACTCTAGTTATAGCGTATACCGTACACGAGTCCTTTATTCGTGCATCATCTTCTCCATCTTCTTCCAGTTCCAACTCGAGCTATAGCTCCAAATCCAAATCCAAAGCCAGGAAAAATGCACACCAGGACAACTCCAGTCCGTTTCTCCATATTTATTTTCACACATATCAGTAGTCAACCTTACCTCGCCTTCGCCTCCAACAAACTTTGGCTTGGCTATACTTGTTTTGTCTTGACTTGACTCGAGTACTTTTTCTTCTTCTTCTTCTTATTCTGCTTCTACTTTTAGTTGTACTTGTAGTTGGAGAAGCTAAATACTTGAAAAAAAGTATACAAAAAACAACAGGCTAAACAAGGCTGCCACTGTGTGTTTCTATGTGTATTTAGTATTGTCTTCACATATTGTTTTTCTAGTTTAGTTTTCTTCCCATTGTCTTTGTTTCTGGCTTATGACCTCTGGAGCACCCAACACCAAACACCAAGCACAAAACACCAGTGAGAAGTCTCCAAGAGAAGGAGAGAGAAAGTGGGAGACAAATCTCATTGTGCCTTGAACTCCAACTCCCCCACATTTTATTTTATTTTATGCTTGTCGTTGTCTTGGTCGTTGTCGTTGTAGTTGTCGTAAATTTCATGGGTCTCATTCCTATTCTATTTAACTTTTCGTCCCGCACTTCAAGTATTACTAGAACTAAAACTAGAGAAGTCGAGAAGTCGAGAAGTCGAGAAGTAGAAAAGTAGAGTAGAGCAGACCAGTTCAGAACATACTGGGTTTGTTTTTTGCATTTCCCTCTCATTTCCCAGCTCATTGCTCCTCTTTTCATTTTGAATCTTGAACCTATTTAGAATCCTGTCCTTTATTTTCTGTGGGAGTCTCATTACGCTCCACTCTCGAGCACGAAGAATCAAGAATCAAGCATCAAGTCACGAGCTTGGGCAATAAACCAGCGAGCATCTTGTAGGAAACTAATGGTTTCAAATATATTATTCCTATTGCTGTTATTATTGTTATGGGTGACATCCTTGAATCCTTGACTCCTTGACTCCTTGAACTTTCACAGGATAAATGGGTGAATGGGTGGGAGTAGAAAGTAGAATGACATGAAATGAAGTACATCTGCCCAAAAAAACTGGAGCATAGAGCATAGAGCATAGAAAATAGAGCAAGTTGCCCTAATCTCAGCTCATTGAATATTTGAATTTCTCAAATTTATTCAATTGTTTATTTACTTTTTTTTCTTATCTTGGTTTATGAGTTGGAAGGCGGAAAACATTTTAAGGATGGATGAGGACTAGTGTCTATAAAGGAGAAAATACATCAAGGAAATGGGAAAATGGTCCAGTGGAATAATATTAAATGTCATTCAAAATGACTCCATTCCATTCTATTCTATTTCATCTATGCTAATTTGCAACCACTCACTCTGCCTCTCACTCTTAGAATTTCACTAGTTTCTACAGCTATAGCTATAATTATAGCTTCGAGCAAATACCAAATAGCAAATAGCGAATAGCCAATTTCCCACAAATTCATCCACAGCGTCGTCAAGTAAAGATTTCTACGACTACGGCTGATGATTTTATTGCTGAAGAATATTATTATTGTTGGATATTACCATAAGGATTTATCCATTTATTGTCTCCATCAATCCTATCTTACTGCTAAATGATAAATGATGACAGTCAAGCTTCAAGTTTTAATTGTAAAGTTGTAGAGGGAAACTAAAAATAATAATAATCATCACAAGACAAGAAAAATCAACTAGAATGGAGATTTTTTTCAATCTTTTGGCAGCTATGAGCAGAAAACAGTGAGCAGGATTGTGAAATTTAGAGGCTAAAAAAAAGAGAAAACTGCATTTTTTCTTCTTTTTTGTGTATTTTATGGCAATTCTTAACCATCCTTTTCTTTTCTGCTTTCTACTTTTTACTTCAAACAAAATGAAGGAAGAATGACTTTGAAAAAGAAAAGGGGCAGAGAATAAAAATGCTGTACTGTTGGATTTGGTTTGGTTTGGTTTCTATGTCATTCGTCATCCATCACTCGAAGCTCAAAACTCTAAACTGGATGCGATTTTCCATTCGTTATGTGCAAAATCCATACTCCATGCTCCTTGCCCTATAAACCATACAGATTACAGATGTTCCCTATTTCATACTCTTTCCTCTCCTTTGCAATTTGTAAGGCTCAACTTTCCGCGTTCGCCATTTTACATTTTGCATTCTACATGAAGGCACAGAAAAAAAAGAGGAGGAAGGTTTTCGCTTTGGCTTTGGCTTTCCTACGCTTGAAATTGGTTGGTTGGTTTTGGTTGGATTGGCCTTTTCAAGTTTCAAGTTGTGTCTTTCGGTCTTTCGGTCTTTTGGATGGGTGTGAAAAATAAGGATGGGATAAAACTCGAAAACTGGAAATGTTCTTTCAAGAAGGAAAGCATTTGTTTGGAAGTAATGAAATTGACTTTGGTGTCAAACTTGCAGTGGTTTTTTTGGTTTTCCTCTTCCCAAAAACCAAAAAACCAAAAAAAAGGCTCATCATCATCATCATTGTGTTATGTTCAGTTGCTTTTTGTCCTCGTTCCGCTTGCCGCTTGCTTACAGTATTTGGTATTTTCTATTTGCTATTTGTAGTTTCCTAGTTCTTGCTCATCCTCCTCCTCGTCATCTATGCAATTTTTTCGCCTCAATGAGCGCTCAACTCACAGCCCAGCTCAGATCAGCTCAGTGGTGATTTACTACACTGAACATTGAACATTGAAAATGTAGGATGGCGGAAAAGTATAAAAGAACACAAAGAGAAAGTCGGTGGTCGGTCGTCGATTGGGAAATTTTTGCTCGCGGATCTATTGAGTATTGGGTCGCATGTCTCATCGTTTTTGCTTGCTCCGTCCTTGAGCTTCGTCTCTTCACATAAACCGTAGAATAATAATCAGAGGCGACTCTTCTCCTCTTCTCTTCTTCTGCTCTTCTTTTATCTCGCTGTTTTTGTCTCCGTCTCTTTGATGGTTGATATTTTACATGTTCCATTTTCCATTTTATGTGGGGGACATAATGGTCGGCGTATGGTTTATAACCCTTTTAAATGGATTTATTATCCGACTCTCTCCAGCCTTTTATCATGTTCAAGAGGACAAGAGGATTCATCCCGGTCATAACCAATCCAGTCCAATCCAGTCCAATCCAAGTCAATCGACGACTCATGCTAATTCAACGCTCCTCAACGCTCCCATTATTCCATTATTCCACTGTTGACTCTTATTCTCAAATTGCCCAATTTACAACCAGAATTCACAACTCACAATTCACCACTCACCATTCGGATTCTGGATTCTGGTTTTGTAATTCATAAAACATACAAGAAGACTAATCGCAAGTCTTTTCAAGTTTCAAATTTGGATTCAAAATCCCAGTTCAAAAACGGGAAAGCCACATATTTTTTTACCTCGTGTTTTACACCTTACACCTCGTTTTCATGTTTTTGCCCATATGTAAAACTATGGGTGTGCTATGTGCAATTTTGGTCGGGGAAAGGTCGTTGCAGGTTGAACGTTGAACGTTATCCTTTAGTTTTTGTGGACTTTAATGGTGCGGATATCTTCTGTATGTAATAATGTAATGGGCATAGATACAAAGTATGTTTGTACATAGTACATAGTTCAGAGTCGATGGATGGATTTACGGGAGAAAAGGAGAAAAGAGCTGGAGAGATCTGAGCGAAATCCTAGAATTTGCTGATGCTGACGGTGATGCCTTGACAACTTGGATTCGTTGGATTGGATTGGATTGGTTTGAATGGGATTCATCCTGCCACAAAACGTGGGATGGAATATCTGTAGAATGGCAGGAAACACCATCGAGCACTTAAACAAATAACTCAACCTTTTCTCAACGTCCTTTTGAGTCTCAAGTTCTCAAGTCTCAAATCTGGAATCTGGAATCTGGAATCATTCTCCTCCGCTTATAAATGCATACATATAATGTAATACAGAGTATAGACGATAGTTTGTACCTACAAGATTCAAGCTACAAACAAGAGTATCCTTCCACCTTTTGTTTCAAATTGATCCTGAGAAGAATTACTTGGATTACGAGCTTCAAGTGGGTCGTGTGTCGTGTGGTACATTTTGTATATGTTGATGTTGATATTGATGTGAAGTATAATAAAACCAGAGCTGCCACTCCATTTAATATTCTCATCCTGTAAAAGCTTTATGACAACAGCAGCAGAATTATTTTACAACTTATACATTATACATAAATGATCGGTTAAGAATCTGCGAGTTGAGAGTGTTTAATATTTTATACATGTCTTTGGCATTGGCATGGTATTAAAATTAACTGGGAAAATGGCAGTTGTCAATCTTGCAAGATACCTTTTGTCAATGTGTCAATGATTCAACGTGTCAATTTGCCCAAATAATAAGAAAATAAAAGTACTACAAGAATATCAGGAAGTTGAATTGAGAATGGAGTTGAACATTTTACAAATGCTCCTCTTTTGATTAAAGAGATTTAATTGTTATTTAATTTTATCTACAATAATAATTGTTTGTTTTCTTGTGAATTTTACAGGGATCGAACGAGCTCACCAAGCGAAGCGGATATCCTCAATAATTGGGGTGGAGGGAGGACATGCGATTGGAAATAGCCTGGCTGTACTTCGGATGTTGTACAATTTGGGAGCCCGCTACCTCACCCTCACGCACTCCTGTGACACCCTCTGGTATTCAAAATTCAAAATTAATACTTCATATTCAACATTTTATCCGTAGAGCTTTATTTATCGGTGTTCAATTGGTCACAAAATCTAGGAAGAAAAAGTAAAATTTGTACAAAAACATAAAATTAACGCATACATGGTATTCGACAGTACAGATAAATCTCTTGAAATAGTACTCTTCAATGTGCACCTTGTTCCACTTTGAGCCTAAACCTGAATGTATGAGAACCGAATGAAGATGAAAATCAAAGAGCGAGTAGAGAGTACCATAAAATGCTCCTCTTATTATTATTATGTATACACGATATGGACCAAAATGATGCAAAGAGTACAGCTTGTAACAAGCAAGTATAAAATACCCTTTTCTACTAGACTGGGAAATAAGAGCCGTTGGAAACTGGAAGCTCCGTCCTTACACTTTCTCCAATCTCTCTTTCTCTTTTTATGCTTTGGTTCTTAACCATTAACCATGTTCGAGGAGAGCGGACTTGCAGCTGAGCTGAGAGGAAATATTATCCATGTACACTGTACATGTAAATTGTCCGTTGTTCACTGTACATTTTACTTTAGAGATGCAGATACAGAAGGTGGAATCTGAAAGTGAAGCAACACTTTGTCATAAAGAGTGGATGGTTGTTTTTTAGGAATTGAATTCCTTTAGTAATCTTGTTACTAAAAGGGGGTTCTAAAATCCCTTAAAATGACGAGATAAATGGCTTATTATGTATTCCAAACCCTCAAAATAAGCGTTTTCGGCCAAAAAAAGGCTTAAAATGACGAATTGCTTAAAATGAGCCGAACGGTTGAAAATCGGCCAAGTTAAGGCCTTTTTAAGCCACAAAATAAGAGATTTTTGGCCAAAAATACCTTAAAATGCAAGAATTTTGCTAGTCATTTTAAGAGATTTCTGATCAAAATGGCTTATTATGGTGAGAAGGTCAAAATAAGAGATTTCTGACCCAAAATGGCTTATTATGGCGATGATCAAAATAAGAGATTTCTGACCCAAAATGGCTTATTATGGCGAGATGAGCATAATAAGAGATTTCTGACCCAAAATGGCTTATTATGGCGAGAAGGTC
>JABASP010000369.1:0-56354 GCA_019776565.1 Sminthurinus signatus
AGTGTACACAGTGTACAGATTATATACATATATTCTACAGTTATATATTTGTGAGATGTGTGTATGTAAGTGCAAATTATGCATGTATGTATATAATATATGTAGAGTAGTTGTTTTTTGTTTGTCGTGTAAAATATCAAATGTGAGATCTTGATTTTTTTTTTCAGACCAAAATCAAAATAACAAGACTTGTTTAATATATAAAAACGATTATTTTTAACATACCTAGTTAAATCATAATGTGCTACACATAAATAATTATACTCTGTAATTGACGATATTAGTAGAAAAAGAGACTTTTCATACTTCCAGTAGCATATCTATTTTCAATTGTATTAAAAATAAAATTAGTTAAAAGGAAAGTTGTAGATTGGGCCTAGAGCTCTATAATACATTGTGAATGCACGACTTTCCCTTACTTTCCTTGAACATATCTATATAGTGTAGTCATAATATACATATATATGACTTTTTTTGGACATATATATAAAGTGTACATTTTATGCATGTAAGTACACAGAGAGGAGAGTTGTACTTTCCTTAAATGAAGAGTTCTTCAATCTGTATATTCGTATGTATGTTTCTCATAATATGCTATGTATATGGTATAATAGTACTTAATAATGACTTTCAATACATATGTACATAACTATGGCACAATAATTTCATAATAGTCACATTTATAATAATTGAAAACAAAACATTTGCATCATTGAAGTTCAGTTTTTTTGTCCCTTTCTCACGACCTTGTCTACATCTTGTCTCCAGACAAGAAGTGCTTTTTATATCTTTGTGGGTAACGAATCATTCTAAGACTAAATTAAACAAAAAAAAAAGAATTGGTATATACTCTCCAAAGTTGACTGTTTGTAATATATATAAGTTGATTTATGCAGATTCTCATGACTTCAACTTTTTTCCATTCTGCCATTGCACATAAAGTTTTACACTTTTTTTACTTAGTATTTATCACTGATGCAGAGGGAAAAGTAATAATAGAGAAAATAAACTAGATCAGGCACTAGCACTGATTCGACATTCGTAAGATTTCGTATTGTACAGTTACATGATTTCATAATATGTACATATATATAATAATATGGAAAAAATTAAAACAGTTTGTAGATCAGTAATCATTTTATATTTGAAGCGTTTTGTTTGTATAGTGCAGTAATTACAAAACTTTTAACTTGCAACAATAGTTTTGTTTAGTATCTAATATATGTAACGCTTAATTCTAATAGTGCATATACAAGCAGTAAATCATCTTTAAATGACTTAAATGATTGACAGAATTATGATTCTTTTTTTTGTTGATGAATATTGAACTATAATATGTACAATGTACAATGTACAGTAAAACTGCAGGCTACAAAAAAACTTGCAGAGTTGTTAATGAATTGGTAATATTTTGTTTTTGCTCCTTCCACAGTACACAGTACACATACAGTTTGGACACAATAATCACACCTACATAAACATGCTATACTTTTCTATTCGATGTATGCATACAAAACTCGTTAACAGTTTCAGGATTTATATACAATACCTTTACAGATACGTTACCTAGTTTGTATGTACAAGAAGTCAAATTTGAAAAATAATTTTTTAACTTCCTACAGCAAAGTATATTTAATATTTAATGTAATAAAGAAGTGTAGTGTGTTTACACTTTCCAATCATCCTCAAGATGTAACATTTCATGTGAGTGTGTGTATGTGTGTTTCAAACCAAAGCAGTTAAATGCCCGTAAAAAGAAAGAAAAATGAATTATAGCTGTGTCATTACGCATTCCTTTCGACATCTGCGTTATTTAATTGTAGGTTCAAAAGATTGATATAAAATGAAAAACCAAATTATCTGTTCAGCTAAAACATGACTGTGGTTTTAGAAATTTGGTGACATGTGCAAAGTGTATGGAAATCATACTTGACAAACACATATATATAATATCATTTTTTTGAGACAAAGAAGAATACACAGAAACGTGTTTATAGAAAACAATCATTCTCGTTTTCATGGGAGAGTATAATATAATATAAATATATGTTAGTACAGACTATTTATGTACATATTCTAATATGTAATTTAATTGTGTACACACTACACACTTTCAAGTCGAAATGCAGTGTGAATTCGTGTACATGCGAAATGTATGCAAAAAGGGCTATTAGAGTTTTAAGACCATGTCAGTAAAATGTGTCTTCTCTGTGTATATCACAAATCAGGTCCCCTTTCATTTCGTATTTTTCCCCCACCGACTACATCTTCCGTCTAAATATACATATCATATTTGTAATGTAAACTCATTCGTTGACAATGTGCTAATATCCTTTTTTTCAGTTTTCAGTTACACACAATAATAATATGTATCATAATTTTCAAATCTAGTAGTGTTTCTGGCATTTTTACCTATATAAAATCATTCCAAATATATTATACACACATGTACTTTCCTATTACTATATGCTTGCTTTCTTTTCTTTTTACATACTTTAAATAAATACATATTATCGTGACATAAATGACCACACATTTACACCTGTCCTTTCCGATAATTACATTAAAATAGTGTTCTGTTCTGTCAATATTTCTTTGGTCTTGGCCATACAATCCTGTGTACATGTGTATATATATACTTTCCGGTTCCTGTTCTCTCTCTTATATTATCCCCTTTTTTAGCATAAATGTACAGTAGCAAATCTTCAAAAAAGTTTACACAATGTATTTCATTTGTAATATTTTTTTTCCAATGATTGTTAATATCTCCTTGTAAAGTTATTATTATATAGTACCTTCGTTTTTCTATGAAAACTGAATTAAACAATAAAAAATGAAATTGTAAAAAAAAACTATGTAATTCTTATAGTCTCTCAGAAGTCACTGGTGAGTGAGTGTAGATATAGATAGACTGTTAATAATACTATATATTTATATAATAATATAGAAATTAGAAACTGGTAAAAATTATTTAGATGTACATGTATAAGTATGTTACATAAAATAGTCGACGTTAATTTTTCATTAAATATTTACATATGAGTATTCGTTTTTTTTATCATGACGTAGTATAACAATTGTTTTGGTAAAACGGGATATATTATAATACTAGAAATATATATATAGACTTCATTATGTGTTTCGACTTTGTTTTGGTTTTTACTCGTAATTGCTCTCAAACATTGTGATACAACACGTAGCACTATACCAGTTTTCCAAATGGTACACTAACTTCTGTCTATAAACTATAAACACGTTTTCTATTCGGTTTTGTTTCACATCAAATATGTTTAACAATATACTATCTACTACTGGCTCTTTGGTAAAATAAAAGAGATGATTCACTCAAGAAGAAAGTTATTTGAACTGCATAATTTTGATAAGTCGATTTTCAACAGCTAATAAAACTATAGTTGTGTTTAATGACAAATAAAACGGGAACAAGCATTTTTGAAATAAAAATTGTTGTTTTTTCGTTTCAGTGTGTCAAATATCTAGTCCAACGGTAATAAATGACAAAATACGTACACAAGACATTAAAAGTAATCGCAACTACGATTAATTTGTGTATATATACTATACATCTATCTTATGATTAACGCTTGTGTATTTTTAAGTAGTGTAGATGTGTAGAGTGTAGATGTGTAAATCTATACTTAGACATTAGAAAACACAAATTTAACTTTGACGTACATTCATTATATATATATATTATATGGATATATACAACCTTTAAATTGTAAAATGATTACATGTTATATCATAATATATATCTACATATGTATAAAGACGGGGGAAACTTGTCATTAATTAAAAGTAATTCAATTGATTAAATATAGAGTATAACATATTTTACAAGTACATGTATGTATAAATAGAGATTAGCGTAGTATGCATGTAGTAGTATACCTATAGACGCTATATTAACTTATGTGAAATGTGTATAGATATATAGAATTTAATATATAATATATGTATATTTTACCTGTAACACCTGTAAGTTTTTTAACTTAAAGTACAGTTACCCATTAAATGTACCATAATATACTATACACAAGTAGTACATAAGAATAAGAATATTTAAATTAGTAATTAAATAGTGTTTAATGTACATAATATGTATATATATATATATTTGCTCTAGATAGCCAACTTTTTCGTTGCATAATGTATGCACAGTGTATAGTGGTTTGTTTTTATACATATTCCTATACATTGTTTTGGTTTCTTCTCTTGTCTCTTGTCAATATATTCATGTACATATGAGGTAATATTGTATACATAGACTCTATTATTTTAAAATAATTATATTCTATAATTTTATGTGTAATATATAACTTTCTCCCGTTGCTTATCGTTAAAATCTGTGTACTTCTCATCTCTCTTTATATACATACGTGTATCTAATGTATCTCGTCCATTATTTCAGACCAGATTTCTGTATGTAATATGTTTTCTGTTTAATTTTACGATACATCATATATGCACTTAGATGTATAATTTAATATATAATATATAGTTACTTTTACAATAAAGTTTCTTTTAAATGTCTAATAATAATATAATATAGTATCTTTTCCGTCAAAGATTTTTTCGAATGACCACTCTATACTTTCTTTTCTCTCTGTAATTTGAGAGTTGCATTCTGCCCCATATCCGTTCATTTTAATTAGTTAATTAATCAATTACTTAAAGATATATATTATGTAATGTACGTGTATAATATATTTTATACTATTATGTAATAAATATAATATGAAGTGAAAGACTTTTGAAAGTTGAACCCAATGTGCATATACAATATATTTTTGTGACTGTAGTTATACCACAAAAAGTAAGTACATATGTATAGTGTGTGCTTACTCCTCATGCTACAATTACAATCACAGACTATAAAAAGTAATACAACAATCGGATTCCCTTTTTTTTGACAAGACGAGACAAGAAGAGATTCAGTTTAGTATATATAAGGTATTATTTCATGGTAAATTAAATATTACATTTCAGTTTTAGTATTATATATTACAATAATACATTTCCTGCTCCTAGAATTATATAGTGTGTGTGTGTAGTTTTTAAATTTGGTTTGTATATTTTCCCTATCTCATTTTTCTGGTGATGTGATTTTTTATAGGCAATAAATTTTCTTCAGGTTTTTGATGTAAATTCAATATTATACAGAGTGGATATATTCATATATTAATAATAATATTATAAATATCCATAAAATCTCAAGGTTTTTCTTTTATATCTTTCTGAGAGAACAATAATATAATATAAATATATTATGATAATATAATGGTATATCAGAAAATATGTTTTAGAAGCTACAAAAAAATAAAAGTATTATTATAATAATTTACAATACACTTCGAGTTCAACTCACACAGTAATTATATATAATGTACTCTCATATTGTAAATATATTGTGTATATTTACCTTGACGGGCCAGAATTAGTATATATAATCTTATATGTATTACGCACATTGTCTATAGTTCAACATGGTGTATATATACATATGATATTTTCACCAGTAGAGTGTAGTAGAAACGAAAAGAAAACAAACATTGTGGTGGTGTAGCTCTGCTTTCTGACTGGTGAAAGCCGTACTGCTTTACATTTTGCAGAGTAGTAGTAATTTCTGAAAAACTGAAATAGATTCCTCTCGTTGTATAATGTTGCTACTGCCACTGAAGAAGTTTTTAGACAAACTAGTTCACAGTTGACTAAGGGTTGAACGATACTATAGTATATATACTATATATACTGTTGACTGTTGCACTATTTTCATATTTACACTTTTGTAGCATAATTGAAATAATGACAAAAATAATGATGGGTACTGTGCTTATAAGGTTTAATAGACGTTTTAAATGTATGTGTTGAATATTAAAAGGTAAATATTACGATTTTTAACTTGTTTTTTAAATTACTAGTATTGATCAATTTTTTGGAGATTAACGGATATAACTCTTTGCCTGTCATTTTCTTAGAATGGAAAACATATTAGTTTTGTCCATATACGTTAAATAAATACGTCTATTTTATTTATATTTACAATATGTACGTACGGGATAACTTTTTTTCAGTAACATTATAATAATATCAGTATAGTTTTATAAATATTTTATTGTATGTTATTCTATTGTTATATATCATAATATATATTATTATACTACCAATTATAGAAACAAAACCCTATGTATTTTTTATCAGAATTTTTAGTATTTTATTATCAATAGTAATAATCATTATGTCAGTAGTTTTTTTTGCCCGGATTCTTTTTACTTTGGAATTTTTAGACCAATTTGCGTGTAAAATTGCGTGCACTTTCTTTTCAATTTTTGTTTTACTTTTGCTCTTCAAGACTTCTTTTTTCGTTTTTTTTTCTTACAGTTTTTGCCACATTGTTTCATCGACATATTTTACTCATTAACCACAATTTGTAGCTCCGTGTCATGTGTAGTACAAAAATACTGGATATTTAAATCAATATACGCTTGCATTACTGAAATGTTTCCATTAGATGGATCCAAGTGGTATTAGATGGATCATCGAATTCAATATATTCAGACAGCAACAAAGTTGAGGTTTGGTTAAGTTGAATAACAATAAAAAGAGAAAGTAGAGAAAGTCAGAAGCAAATATCATGGCAACTTGAATGTTTCGACATTTATCGAGTATCGAGTGGATAGTATAGAGTGTATAGGACGTAGACTACAAAGTTGACATTTATGTGTCCCTTTCCTTTAGCTCCAACAAATCATTCTATGGCTTGTAGCATTGGTAAAAATTTTTAGTTACATGCTAGCATTCTGTCTATTTTCACTTAATAATTCTTTACTTGTAGTCACGAAGAGACAAAAGTCGATTCCGTTGGTTTAATGTGGCTTGCCCTTGATGTCTGTTACAGCACACACAAATTTTTTTTCGGGAATGGCACACTAAGACTGGTAAAGTAAATGGTAACTTTTTTTTGTATTTTGCTCTTTCCGAGTACTTTGGTAACATCGAACTCACTTTTGTGTTTTTTTAAATATACATTACATAATATTATGTTTCACTTTAGTTCATAACAGTATTATAATTTTTATTCATGTCGTTTGATTTTTTTGAATTGTCCTCGAAAAATTCTAAAGGGACCGTAGTAGTCTTTCCTTTTTAAGATAGGGAGGTGAGGAATTTTATTTTCTCTTCGTTTTTTTTATCTTTTAATTTAGTTGTTGTTGTTTGGAGGGATATACACAAGTTTTTGTAAACAACACGTTTATATTTGTATATATATATGTTTATATGAATATATGTAGTACGTAGTAGAAGTATTATGTACAAGTAAAAGTATCTATTCGTAGTAGTAGTAGAAGTAGTAGTAGTACGTAGAATTTCTCTCTCGGTCCATCTCAATCACTGTATTTGTTTGTGTGTTTCGGTTTTTACTCTTTTTTTTACTGTCACTAAAAGTCACTCGGAATACCGTTGTTTTGTTTAATTGTTGAAGAATCGACGTTTCCTGAGAAAAAAAGAATAAAAAGAACAGTAAAAATAAATAGTTCTTTTCCCCCCATTTGTACACATAATTTTCCTCTCTTTTTATTTATCACACTACATATAATTTTTTTTATAGATAAACTCTAAAGTCAAGTATTGTCTTAATTGTTTGCACATTGCACATGAAGAAACATAAATAACCATTCTCAACTCTGTATTTCTGTATTTCACTTTTGCATTCTGCCCCCACCCCCTCCGCCCGGTTCATTTTACATCATTTTATGGTGCATGTATGTGCGGAAATGTACACATACATATCTATATTTTGTGAGTGTATCTATATAATAATATATTATGTGCACAGGCAGAGAAATAAAAACATGATAAAACTAAAAGTAGAAGCTCTACTGTCTACTGTAATGTACGTTTTACAGAAGAAGGGTTCCTTCAAATAACTCTTCATGTTATTCATTGACAATGGAACTTTTACAACTTTCCTGACTGTCTACAGTGATTCCAAAAAAAGTATTAAAACAAAAGGAATAGATACAGAGACAAAAATCACAAGGAAAGTTTTTTTAAGAGAATATCGTCACGCTGCTAAATCGTCATTACGGTGCACTACAGTTTCTATAAAAGTTAATGCATATCTAGATTTATATATGTAGTATAAAGTATATTATTATGTGTATATATACATTTAAGTATATGCTATTGTAGGATGTAGCATGTCCATACATGTAACATGTCCAATGTACATTGTACATTGTACATAATACGTAGTCCTCTGTGTACGTTATACTTCTAACTTTTAATTCCTTCCACCAAACTTGTCATTTATGTTCTACGTAAAAAATGCCCTTCTATGGAATAGGAGACACGAGTAGTTTTACCAGCTTGAATACTAATGGCAAAATGGTTCCAAAAAAGTGAGTGAACTCTGTGCTCTCACAAAAACTGAGAACCTAGGAGATGGTCCTATAAAAGTTCCACGTACAAATAACTACAAACTGCCGTAGACACACATAAAGTCTCAACTATTAAATTATTTCTAGAACTAGAACTGACGGAAAGGTTTGCACGAGCAACGAGCAAAAAGTCTACACATACAAACACACAGATAGTGAACTGTAGTACACACATAATGATAATGATATACGATATAAAATATAAAATAAACCATGGTATCAGAGTTTGACAAGTAACAAGATATTCAAGGAAATTGGAGTAAAATAGCAGGTATAGTAACACTAAAATTTCATGCGGTTTGGTATTTGGTAGTTGAAAAAAAACGTCGGATGGACAGGACAAAAAGACTTTCAATTCTATCGGGATTTTCTATTTATGTGTCTTTCATTGGTTTTTTCTCTCCATATATACTTCTTGTCTAAAATTAGTTTTGTTTTACTCTTAAAGACATATTCCATTCTGTAGGTTATGTCTTTTGTCGTATTTTTTCAAGCTTTGAATCACATAGTATTACTTGTACAGTGTAAATATAATGATAATATTATGATACGTAGTAAAAGAAATTTGGACCAACACAAAAAAAACGAAATGAAAACTTGAAAGTGTGGAAAAGAAACATTTTGGAGGAAAGTTCAGCATTGCTTTTGTTTACTTACAAAACAAAATTCAAAGGGAGAAAAACATTCTCAGAAGTTATAACTTAATTTTTTTAAAGTAAAGAAAAAAGACAGTAAGGAGATGAAAGATGAAAGACGTAAAGAGTTGAAAAAGTTACATCTTGATCGTTCGTGACTTATCTAGTGTATGTTTAGCCATTATCCATCTATCTTGTACAGTGTACAGTGTACATTGTACGGCTTGAGACGTTGTTTTTATTCTCTACTTCTCTTTTCTCTACTTTTACTCATAATATGAGTCAAGTGTTATCAAGGGTCAAGCTATATACTAGAATCTATCAAAAAGAGTCAACGACAGAAACGACAAATATACTTATTGTTACATTTAAGCCCATTCACTCTAGATTCTCGGTAGGATAGAGAAATAGTTGTGAGTTGTGAGAGAAAACAGATGGGCGACATTGTATGCTGTCAAGGTGCCTCCCTCCTCATACTTGAGTAGTTTCTTTTTACTCTCCATTTTCTCTTCAATTTTCTTTTGCAAAGTGCACCTGGATTCAATAGCGATTTACAATACAATACAATGTCTTGATAAAAATGGGACCAATTACAAATAGACAGTTCAGTCTCAATTCAACCCATGATAAGTTTTTACAGAAAAAATATGTACAGAGTTGAGAAAAGTTAATCATGAGTTTACTTCAAATTATATGGTCAAATTTTTACGCAGGAGGAGAGTAATAATTATAAATTATAATACACAAAACATAAAATATTATATCGTCAGATATTTATTTATGCACTTACAGCTCTCCAGCGGTAGAATAGAATTGCCAATTCGGATGTCCATTTAATATCGAGGTGGATGTCCAGTAACTGTAAGGTTATACGATTAAATAAGATTAATTATTACTGATATCAACTTTTTATTTTACTATTTTATAATCCTTTCCTTATTTTTCCTTATCTTAAACTAAAAACATGATGTCAAATCAAGATTTTGCAGGGAGTAAATAGTGAATACGCATGTATACGTACACATTTTATACTGATTGAATTTTAATCTACATATAAAAATTGTTGGCTGCAATACATCATATGAGAATAATAATATTATTATCATCTACTAATGTTTGTACAAATGATGTATATATATTAATATGTTGTATTCATATCATATCATGTAAAATATTATTGTATATTTACTAAGGAATATTGTAACTAATACAAAAATAAAATAAACACTCTCTGATGTAGAGGGTTGTTTTTTTCAAGGAAAAAAGTATCATAACTTGTGTACAAACAATTACAGCCAAAATACGTATAAAGCAACCAGTGTCCGAAACAACATATTAAATATTTTTCATGTTAAGTTGTATTATATCATGTGTTAGAAAAACAATGCAAAAATTGTTTGATTTGTTTTCAGAAATTAGTATTAAAACTGAATAACTTAAAATGTTGAAGCAAGTTATTAGTTTCTTTTTCTATAAAAATAAAAAGAGGAACGACAGCTTTTTGGTTGTAGCATAATACGGCTTTGGCTTTTGTGAAACAGTACATGAACAATACTGGAATAATGTTTTAAGTATTTGCGAGCTTAATTTAGGTAATATTTAATCCGATTTCGCTGAAAGTTTTTTGCGCTTTTGTTTGTGATTGCAAGCTGGAATATTATCAATTATAATTATAATTCAAAATATAGATTTTTGTGGTGTGCACACCAAGTGAATGAACTAATGAGCGCTTTAATTATCTTACTAAAGTTTCTTGACAAGTATTATTTACATGGGGTTACATTGTATTTTTATAATTGCTGTTACATTAAAGGCTAAACTTTTACATCATTTTTGATATCATGAAATGATGTGTGAAGAAAAATGAACAGTGTAATTTTGAGCAGTATCTTACGGTGATTCGATGTACGAAAGAACCCAGTTTTTACATATTTAACAGAATCTTATAATTTTATACACATATATTCGTTTGTATTTAAATCTCATTTATTGTCTACACCACAATAATATTAATGATTATTTTGTATTTCGTGTACATGTGTTACCACCTACTTCCTCCTGCCTTGTGTTATGGTATGTTAAAACATTACTAAAGAATTCAAAGCTTTCTAATTATTTATTTTTTTTTTTGCATTGTAACGAGACTGTATATTCGTCTGCATAATATATTAAGCATAAAGTGTTTTTGTAATCCCGCACTGAAAGAAATACAAGAATAAGTTGAAGCCGGTGATGAGGTGGAAAAGTATTTTACTCTCTATGATTTTCAAGTTTCAAGCAATGGATTTTTGTGTGCAGAAGCTACATGTACATAAACATAATGAATACTGATATCTGTCTATCTCTGATCTCTGTACAGACTACAGACATTGTGTATTGTATATTGTACGAAATTCTTGCAGAGTTGTATCTTGTATTATATTTTTGGTACAGACATGCATTTCCAAACGCATTTATTTCTACATGATTTTACCATCCAAACTGAGCCAAGACATGAGCATACATAATACATAATACATAAATAGCATCTCTTATCTCTTATCATTTATCTACGTAATCTCAAATCTAGATTCTAGAATCTTTACATTCACACATCCAACATACATGATGTGATATATTATTATGATAGAAATCTGTAACTGCGTGTGATATTTGAAGGCATCAAAGAATTTGTAATTTACATATCCCAGTCAAAACTGTCAACTTACGTATTGTAACTTATAAACCAGTCTTAAAATGATACAGTTTCACTTCATTATCTACCATGTACCTTATTACTATTTTTTTACACCCTCCAGAAAAACTACAAACGACAAACTACAGGATTGATGGACAAAACGTAAAGAAAAGCACGTTCAACTTGAAGCTCATCACCTAAAATTAAGAATCTGTGTCAAAAAAATCTCAATTTGTGTTCTAATCCTCTGTTTTTATCTTGGTATACTGTCTGATCTAAGCGAAAAGCTTGCGGATGTTAGTATACATGTGTGGATTATGGATGTAAACAAGAAGGATGAAGTTAAAGGACCGGAAAATATTTTTTGAGAAGAAGTCAGCCTACAGCACACATTATACATTGTACATAATATAGATACTAGACAAAAGTAAAATGAAACTCCTCGAGAACCAAGAATCTTGAATCTTGAATTTAGAAGGTAGAATGTACAAAATACGGAATGCATAAAATATTATTACAGAGACTATAGCAAAAATGCTTTTGCAATTCAGGTATTCGTGATTCGTGTAAAAGGAGAGAGTGAAATTCAGTGAAGAGGTAGTACGTGTACCATGTACCGTGTAAGCACCAAGTAAGTATACATGCGTCTATGCATATTTGAGTATTATGTAATTTGGAAAGTACTGCTACTCTTGCATCTCCTCTGACTCTGACTCAGACTCAGACTCTACCATGAAATTAAAAGAAAGATAACGAAAATAAATGGGAGGTCCGTCGTTGTTAATTCTATTTGTAAAACCCTTGTGAGATTGGAATGGAGAAGAAGAAGAAGAGAATGCGAACAAGAAAGAGCAAAAGAGATAGGGAAAGAGAGAGAGAGAGAGAGAGGCGAGCAAGATCGTTCCTTATGTCCTAAATAGTGTAGGCTTGGCAGTTGTTCACCAAAAACCTTCAAATAAATAGGACTTCTATTATACTACACACAAATCTCTAGACTCTAGATTCTAGATTCTAGACTAAACTGTATGTGCGACGATCTACATGAAAGTAGTTGTATCTATAAAAACTACTCTCTCTTCCTTTTCTCTCTACCATCTACTATCTACTATCTGCATATTCTGTTTTCTGTACTAAACAAAGTCTAACTAAGCAAAAAAAGAAGGAGAAGAAGAAGGAAAAAAAGACGATGAGGAGAGTTACACATCACCATTCATCCTTTTTAAGTATACTCAAAAGTTCTGGCCATTGGTACTCTACTAACATTCAAAATATACAAAGTACATGAGACAAGTCTGTACTTTATACTTTTAAATATTGCAAAGTCTACATGGTGAGAATAGAGAAGGCTTTGTTGTGTACATGACTATCCGGAGAGTGGAGAGTAGAGAGTAGAGAGAAAAGAGGGTTGCTTACTCTCTTCACTCTTCTACTTCTTCTTCTTTCCAGCTTCCAGTCTACAATTTAGGTACTATACAAACGTACAATGAACAAACAATCCTGTTAAACTGGATCACACTCGTGGCCCAAAGGCGACTGAAGCAATTTCTTTGTATCTGTATGATTATGTGTACACATAAAAGGTGAATACTAGAAAGTGGAAGGTTCCATAGTTTATTTTCCACACACATGAACAGTGAACACTAAACACCTTTATACTTTATACTTTATATGCACAAAAAGCATTGCATTTGCACTTTTCCCCCTTCATTCATTCATTCATCCTTAAACGCGATTCCCTTTGAGTAACACTCCCAAAAGTAATACAAATACAAATAGATGTACAATGTATAAAGTACACATCGACACCCATGAATCCGACTACAGTGGGATAAAGAATAAGGAATTTGCATATTTTCTCGGACGAATCTATATTTGAATGGATGGTAACTACATGTTTACAATTTACAATGTATGCACCACCATGAATAGATACTAGCTACTAGGTACTAGATACTATAGATACATGGTGAATGGTGAATGGTGAAGTACGCAAACAAAGAAATTCCACTTAAACTACTTGGAATTTTCCTAGAGTTGGCAAGATGGAGAAACTAATTTGCTTAATGGGAGTAAGTGTAAGCGATCGGATTTTATGTGAATGTCAACTCAATTCCAAACGTTGTGTGTATTCCGGTATTCGGGTATTCATTCCTTTCCTCCCTAGTCAGCTGTTATGCAAATCTAACATCTAACCCGAGAGTGATACTCCGTTACCCGTTACCCGTTACTCATCCTCGCACTTAGTCAACCAAATCTAAAATCTAACCTATCTTTGAATATTTTGAGAATGAGAATCGAGAACGGCGTGATAGAAAATCCGTCTACGATTGACTATTGACTTTGGTGTACATTACAGTTTACAGTTTACACTTCTACTTGTACTTGTTCTGATACTGGTACTTGTAACTTGTGGATATGTATGTACGTGTTTGGATGACAGGGATCGGAGCCAGGCCAACTAGTCACTAGTCACTAGTCATGCCTCTGCCTCTCCTTTTGGTTTCCACTCTATCATAATTGTTCAATGTTAGATTGAGAGCGCTAACTGACATTTACCAAAAATACTAGACACTAGACATCTTTCTCCCCCTCTTCCTCTTCCTCTCTCTCTCTCTCGGTCTCTTATACTCTGTACTCTGTATCCTTTGAATTCATATATCCTCACTCTGTATATCCTGTATCCTTCGAACCAATTATACTAACTACTAACTACAGATAGAACTACAGAACCTCCATTTTCCATCATACAATTACAAAATGATCTTGGGACTTGCACCCACTCTAACTTACTTACTTAGTCACTCATGTATGTGTATGTATGTATATATTGTATATTGTATAGAATACCAGTCACTCCTAAGCTATTCTGTAAATAATTTTACTTTACATTCGACACATTTATCCGAACATGTGAAAATATCCTATTTTCCCATTTCCCATTCAACGTCTGTCTAAATTTTAGATTCTGAATTCTAAATTCTAGTTGTCTAGATTCTAGATTCTATTTTGTATATGTTAGATTTTAGATTCTAGATGTGTGAGAGATGCACAATATATCTACATGAACAAGATCTCCACCCATTTGCTACCATTATCCTACATCCACTTGATATCGAGTACAAATTCAAATACAATTTGAGAATTGAGAATTTAGAATCGAGGTGAAACTTGAACTCCCACCTAAATATTTCAAGTTTCAAGTGAATCTCAAACTTGTCCAGAGTTCACTTTTGCGTTAATAGATACATGACATCTCCTTTTTGATCTTGTTGAACAACTGTATCCTACCTAACCAGAAAATGGTGAAATAGTTGAAAAGAGTCTCAATTCGTTCCATGTCTACTGTTTCTACTGCTTTATACATGCACACAACATGGAATGTGGATCTTTAACATGTACAAATGTGTATGTTGGTTTACAATTTGTAGTTTGTAGCGTTAGATGTTTCTTCGTATTTCGTACAGTCATATTTGAGACTATAGAGACGTAATACGTAAGTAATGTTGCATTTTATGCATAAAACTGTTGGCAAGATGAAAACTTTTCATATCATACTACAACTGCAGTGCATGAAGAAGACCAAAAAAAAGCTTTGTAGAACTGTAGTAATAGTAGTTGTAGACATTTACTCCTTTTACAATGATGAAACAACCAATTCATCTAAATTAAATGGAAAGAAATGATTAAATGTCTTCAAACCAAGTTAAAAATATCTAGAATCTAGACTATCCACACATTTACTCACATACTGTACATTGCATAAACATGATGTAGAATACTGTAGACTTTAGAATATATATTCAGTCCAACAAATATGACATGTCCATTTCCTATCGTCAGCCAGGCATTGGAAAGAATTTACCATTACATTAATTAAGGGATACACATACATGTATACGTGTACACTGTACAGTATATGATAGATTGACTATATATTACATATTACGACTGACACGAGATTCAGTATTCAGTATCACATGTACTTATGGAATACGAATGTTCGAGGAAGAGTAGACATGGTATTATCATACGATACTCTAACTGCGTACACTAGTACAAAGAAGCATAAAAATTTGATGTACATTTATTTGTGAATGTTTTTGTACTTTGTACATACAACATTCAACATTGGTATGAATTCTTTCAATCCATCTATCTTTTTTTTGTCATATTATTTATTCAGTCTCACAATCACCAAGCGTCTCCACACTCCACACATACACTCTACACTCTACAATATACAATATGAACATGAGCTGAACTGTAACTGCACATAATACACGTATATTTGGAGAGAAAATTATTGGGAATTAAATGATTAAATTACTAATTCAAACTGTGAAATTTGTTACATTCTCTTGCTACATAATACAAAATACTACTCAACTTAGAATTTAATACAGTGTACACTGTACAGCGTACATTGTACATTGAATAGTGAATAGTGATGCTGTACAATTAGACATACTGTACATTGTACAATGTTCAGTGTTCAGTGTTTAGTGTGCAGAGTTCACATTTACTCTCCTCCTCACTTCCAGATTCCTTCCTATCTAATTCAATTTAGTTCTTCATTTATGATGACAGGCAAAAAGCACGCATGGGTATGAAAGTTCCCTTGTACACAGAGTTCATGTTCTATCATCTACATGGAAGCTACAAGCTACTAGTACAAGGTTCAGGTTGAAGGCACGTCAGAGGTTCGTATATCAAGAGTAAGTAGACTCATCAATTGTACATTATCAGTATTATTATCTACGGAGCTATGTACACATATTGCATACAGCATACAGCATACAAGGGTATGTCTATCGTCTATATACTACTCAGAATACAGAATACAGAATACAGAGAACAGCTCATCCACCATTCACATACTAAAATAATAAGGAAGGAAGGAATAGATAAAAATTCAACACAGAGGAATAGTAATGAATTTAATTTTGATGAGAGATGTTTCTCTCTTTATATACGTGTAATATATAAAGACAATGTAAGTTGTACATTGTTACATTCTGCACACTCACATACCATACTTGTGTGTGTTCTTCCTCTGGTTAAACAAAATAAAATACAAATGACGAACATTTTTCCGGTGCAGATAACTACTGTGTAGAGAGTAGAGAGAATAGAGAATGAGAGCATCTGCAGAAATGTTGTACTGCAAAGAGCTTAGAGAGTTTATACATGTACTCTGCCTTCAATCTCCAAACTCCAAACTCCAAAACTATGAATCTGAAGCCTATAGACATATTGAAATTGTAACGGAATCAAAGAGAATGTAAACAGAGAAACCCCGTCCGTAAAAATACTGAGCGGACTATTAATAAGTAACAAAGGCACGCAAAAAAAAAAACTCCGAGACAACTATAGTACAGAAGAATAAAGTCGGTGGATTTTTGTTTTTGTTTCACTTTCTCTCTCTCTCTCTCTCTGTGTGTGTGTTATTTCTATTGTGGATTCTAGATCCTTTTGTACTTTCGGTGCATATAATGAATTATGTACATATTGAGTATTGAGATATGTGCAAGTTTCTCATTACGACTTTATGACCGTACCTCCTTACATTACACATATCCACATTCCGTATATTTTATAAAAGTAATTGCTAATAAAGTTTAACATTGAGTCTCTTTCTTCTCAGGAAAATTCCCTCCTACTGAAACAACCATAGTATCAGTATTCTCGCTCCCTTTCTTCGTACATTCTAAATTCTAACATTCTAAATACATATTATATATTATTTTATTATTATAGAGACATGATATTCTGATATAAGAAAACCACCATATAAAATAGTACAGCAATTTATTCCTTCAGTCTGTAATGCAAGTAAATCTATACAATAATTTGAGAGTTGAACCACCACAACATGTTATGTTCACTCTCTCTTTGTTTCTTTCACTTGTCTCTCGTCCCTCTTTCTCCTTCTCTTTTTCTTCTATTTAGAGTTAAGCTCAGACATGAATTATACACGCACAAATACAGACTATAAACTAAATAGCTCCTATGTACTTTTTGCTCTCTATTCACTGTTCACTGTATTCCCGACTACCACCGCATGATGTTGAATGTTGAATGTAGATTGTAGCTGTATGAATGGTATGTACTGTGTACTATGTACATTGTACATACTTGCTTGTAATGCACAATCCACAGTCCACAATCTACACCATGCAGTGTGTAATAACAGCAAACAATTAAATAGATAGAACTCCATAATTTCTCTCTCAATTACTCTTCATTGACTTTTGTCTCTCTGACACACAGGGCACAAAAACACGACGCATTACATATTTGTACACACACACATACACATTGCATACATGTACAATATTACAATGTACAATATTATATTTAGCTACGTACAACATGTAGCATACTTTTTCTCTCACTCCCACATAATGGTACATGTATGTATACATGAATGTTCAATGTTCATATGGCACTTTGTTCTAGATTTTATAGCTATTTGAGTGTGCGGACCAAGTGAAGTCATAATAATGTAAGAGTAGCAATACTGCTACTACTACTGCTACTACTACTAATACTAATAACAACGTACTCAATTAAGTTTGCGTCATGCTAGAAAAACAGAAACAGACAAGAAGGACAAGAAGAGACAACCAAGTTTAGAAATGAGAATGGTTGCTTCCTTACTTTATACAACTAATACTCTAATTCTTCGGCCTTAAATGTCGTTATTAATGGTTTAAGTTTGTCTCAATTTCAAATTTCCAAATCGTCTTTGAAATAAGCTGTATTTCTGTCATAGCTTTACTCGTTACTAGTACCCTAATAGAATCCGTACTGTTTTGCCATCTTTATACTTATATATAAATGAGAATGGACAATGTAAATACTAAATACTAAATACATAACATTACATACAAAATGAGCAAAGTCATGTATGAGAATCACTGGGTATTATCATAATAGAAATGTTACAATTTATATTATTATTATTATTTGTACTTGTTACTTGTACAGTCTTCTGTAGACAGAATGTACAGAACATCATGAAGAAATAAATTCATATAAATTATTATATAAATGGACTAAAATTATGTCATTTCTATCAAAATATAAAATAACTATAATTGTTAATGCACTTTAACCATATTATAGATAATATATATTATCTTGAGGCGAGTAGCACTAGCTTTTTTGCACAAACACAAAAGTATATATACGGCTGTATTTTGATTTCCTATTTCCTTACGACAATATACAATATACTTACATATTGTAGACTAATATTATCTGTGCACAGCACACAGCATGTATCATACAAAATACAATACACGAAATAATATCAATATCCATATGCAGTAGTGACAATTACACTAGCTTTGAAATTTAAGAAATAATAATAACATCAACTTGTAATTATAATAATAATATTGTTTGATGGCTTTTTCTTGTTATGTAAAATAATTATAGGGAATTATTTTGGCTATCGCAGCTAATGTAAAATGTATAATGATACTATAAAATATACTAAAGCACAAAAGTTTTTAAAAAAGCATTAAATAGTTTTTATTGGGCTCAATATAGTAATAAGAGCAAAATATGCTGCTAGCATGGATTGAACTGGACCCGTCAAAGTCAAGTAAAGTCAAGTAAACTTGTAGCTCTGCTAGTTATTATATTTTATCAGAACTTTGCCTGGATTTACTGCATAATGTGTGTAAATACAGAATAATATGCACAAAACACGCTTCACAATGATTACAATACATAATAATACTTACAACTTACAACAACATGGTACGCTGCTGTAGCATGTATACATAAACATGGAATTTACATATAATATTATATATAGTTAGCTGTAGCGTACAAAATGTCATAGTTTGTGTACATATGCTATTTTTGAATGTGACATGTTACGCAATGCTTACACCATACACTGTTATATGCACAATGTACACTGTACAATAATACTTATTATCAGCAATATAAATAAATGTCTCATAAATATAATGTTTCATATAAAAAACTACTATTTGCATAAATTGCCTATGTAAATACTTAGCCTATGTAAATTCAGCTTGCAATCACCAACTAACACAATGCGAGTGTTTGAAGACTAAAAGAAAGTTGTGGGCAAGAGTGTTCAGCTAAACCAAAAACCAATGTACCAAAGTAGTAGTAGTAGTAATAATAAAACGCTGGATATTATTGGCATTTGATTCCGTCCTCTTTGATAGAGTAAATATTTCCCATTCTTATATAGGCAAGAACAGAGAAATATGCGGTTTGAAATGTTTAAAATTTAATACAAAAATTAAAATAAAGGCGGTTAGTTTAGCATCTTTGCCGTCATAATCTATTATGTACATAAAATTAGATAAATTAGCTTCTGATAAATTTTTTGGTGTACGGTTAACGGTTAAACTAAAGACGTGAAAAGTATAATAATATAATATACAGTATATTATTTGCGCACATAATTATTAGCCATGCCAAACCACGCAGCTGTAAAAAAATTAAATGAGACAGGAAACTTGTTTGGTCATTGAAACCAAAAAAGGAAACAAAATAAAATCAAAATGCTAGTTTTTTTGCATTATCTATTAGTCGTGGTAAATTTGAGAAGGGAAATATGTTTATAGCACAGCATAATACGTATATATGTATAGAGTAAATGCATAAACAACATAATATTTTGTGCTTATGCACTCTAAATATATCACTTTCACTCTGTACGCTGTGAACTGTTTTACATAGTTCATAGTGTACAGATGAACAGATGAAAGTTGATTTTTTTTCTTGCCATGTTTTACAAACATGTTTCCAAAAACAATAATAATTGCCTAATTTATCAAGTATACTCTTAAACTGGGCTATTGTTATTTCTTTCTATTGAACCTTTCACGAGAGGATCAGTTGTTATTCATTAATGCATTGAAATGACTGCATAAAAAATCATTCCCAAATAAACAAAAATGAACTTTAAAAAAATTACTAGCAAAAGCGCTTGTGTGATCTGAAAACAAATATAAAGCCACAAAATTAATTTTAAAAATAAACAATCATTAATTATTTGCAAAACAAAAAAAATTATAATCAACTGGTTGGTAGATACATATGAAGGTACATTATATTATAAATATGTGTAGATTTTCTATAACCTGGCAGAAAAAATGGGATGAAATATATAACAAAATCTATTACAGAAAGTGAATACACAAATGCTCATATTATAGATACCACTGCTGAATATTTACTCCTTTTCAGTTGGCATATATATAAATGTAGAATTTAAAAAAATATAGTAAAGACGCCGTAAGCGTAATCAGTTTTATCAAACAAGTAAAGTGCATGTGTGCGTTCAGTTTTCATAATGTTTTGCACATATTATATATTTCCTCTTTCCATTTTTGTATGCATAACTTATATATGTAAATACTACTTTTTTTCTGTAATTAATCTCCATAATATTTTATTATATTATAATATTGATAAGAAAGAGAAAGAAGCAAAAGGATGGTAAGACATACATGGTTTTTTTTAAAAACTCAGTTGGATTCGGCACAAAGCGGGCAGTTTTTGGACATTTTTTTGCTCACTGAATCAGGTTTTACGACTGATTGGCGGATTTTGTTTTTGTTTTTACTCTAAGAAAATGTTTCACGTAAGGCTTCGAATCTCAGGCGATAACCAAATCTACTCACCACTCATACAATCAAAATCACAGAAGGCTTTGCAAAAAACAGAATACATATAATTAAAATAATAAAGACATCGTTCATCAAATTAAAAAAGTGAAACATATGCATATATTATATATATATAGATAAATAATATATAAATGGACAAGAGGATGTTTACATCAACCAAACTTTGAGTCTTCACAGTCGTAGACAAAGATCTATATATATATATAGTTGCGTACATGTGTATTTGTTAGTGTTGTGTGTATCACAGAGGAAAATAAATAAATGCATAAATAATATAGTATTGAAAAGAACATAAATTTATATCAACAAACAAATGTAAAATATATATAGTTATACTTATGCAGCATTCTAATGTGAATGTGGATTAAAAAAGCAGACTGATTAGTAGCAAAATACTTGAAATATTATATATTCTGAATTCGGCATATAAAACGTTTACAAATTTTAGTCTCATAATATACAAAAAAGACACTTGTTCAATTCACATTCACATTGAATTACACCTTTCTTTCATCTTTTGTAGTAAATGTATTTACAAGAAGTCAAAATACATTTGTAGTTCAAGTTAGTCCGTATAAAAACATACATGTTACTGTACATTGTACATGAATAGGAGATCCCTGAGGGAAATAATCAGTCTTGTTCCATAAAATACTATTAGACTAATAGCATTAGTCCTTTTACTACAAAAACAAGAAAAGAAAAGAAGCTTTCATTGAAGAAGTAAATAAAAGAAAAGAAATCAACTAAACAATGTCTGTCATGTGTATTATATTTGTCGCAGAATATAAAATAAATGTGAAAGAAATCAAAGGAAAACATAATAGATAGTGGAGAAAGAAAGAAAAAAGTTGAACCAAACAAAATTGTTTGTGTAATAATGTTCATACATACATTATTTATATATTATATTATACATAAAGTCAAGTACCGCAAGACCTATATTTGCGTGAAGGTAGATAGAAGGTAAAGGTGTGATTAAAATACGTGTGTCTTCCACAGGCCACAACCACTATATATAATGCACTGCAAACTGCCAACGGCACAGTTAGGAGAAAACTTCTTGCATTTATATATTAATATATATAGAAGTTGCTCCTTTTTTTGTACGATAATGTACATATTTATACATATAGGCTTGTTATTTGTTTAATACAGCAGCTACTAAATACTATTACAATTTACTATATATCATCTAAATATATCTTACCACGTTTCTCCAATACAAAATAGATACATTTAGAGACTGCGACAGAAATCCAAGAAATATTACAGCAACGGAATGATATGTGACAAGGATTGGCAATATTATTATGTTTTAGTTGTTTAATGTGTGTGTGTGTTTTTTAAATGTATACATAGTACAGACAACAAAAAATTATTAGTATGGGTTTGTGTACATGTCAAAAGAAAATTCAATCTATTGTGTATTTTACTATATATTTACTATTCAAACAGCTGTATTATCCTACAAACAACAATAATGATTATTAGTATTTTTTATTTTAAAGCACTGGCATTTTTTTGGCAGATTTGTAACTAAAAATATATTATAACAACCACCTAGAATAAAACATGAAAAACAAAAAAACAAACATGAGATAATGTAATATTGTATTGTAAAGTTATAAAGATCAGAGATCAGCATGTAAAAGAAAAAGAAAAAAAAAGAAATTTCAATTCAGTTACTGCTTACTAGTGTCTGTATAATAATAAACTACTCTCGCAAAACATCGTGCAGCACTGCCAACTAGAATATTATTTTCGCAATAAATCTGAGTATTGTGATAGTGTGTGAAAAGGAATTCATGTTCTTTGTTAATCTATGTCTTGTTTATAACAATATATATATATTATATAATATACAGGCAATGTTGACGCAAATATCTACACAGTAAGTATATATATATATTTAAAAAACAACTCAAATTAAAAATAGAACCGATTGAAAAAATTATTCCGTGCGATAAAATCCGTAATGCAGCTTGAAAACATAATAGAGTACAATACATAGTATAAAGTATAATATATAGTATATATATGCAATATGCATAATATTAGTACAGAATATTGCAATAAAATTCGGTTGCCAAACATAGCTTATATATATATATTATAAAATGGCTTGCACGCTTCATAAGTTTATCAATACTTTCTACTGCTGCAACTTGAAAATAAAATTTATAGCATTATACATGTTATATTATGAATATATATAAATAGATAGATATAGATAGATAGATAGTTTGGACACAGACGGCATTTTGAATACACATTTGAACAATAATACTACGTTGATCATCAAAGGGATTTTTACATATGTAGTACGTTTTTTTGATCCCAACAAACAACAAAAATACTGAAAAGAAGTATATCGAATATTGAAAGATGACGGATATACTAATATAATTTTGGAATTTTGATAAAAATTACTACAAGAACATACAAAAATAAAAAATATTTTGAACTCTATAGAATCTAAGTAAAAGAAAATAAAAATAAAACATGAAAAGGATGAATGGAACCAGAACACCACAGCAAACCCGTCAACCCGAAAAAAGTCCTCTGGAGCATCAGTAGCAGTGTGTATGGCTGTATATATAGGTAAATGGCTTGCATAATATTATGTCTAGTTATATTATTATAGTAGCATATTATTATTATTATACAAATATTATTTGAATCTATTCAATACAAAACATACAATAATTATCAGTTCATCTTACGCTTACGTTTTTGCACGATTATATTGATTATACAAATACATACAATAATATAAATATATATATTATGTTTCAACAAACAATTTGTAGTAGTGAGCGGTAGGCTTTTTTTCAGCAAAAGGTCATCAGCAACTGCAAATACGAGGCTCATTGCTAAAAAATATACATATACATATTCAAATTCAGGCAGCGATGCAACGGCGGAGGGGGGCTAAATAAATAATTGTCATTGGATGCCAGTATATGGTACAAATTATAGTACATAATAATAATGTTAACAGAGTTTATATCTGTAAAACCAGCTGAAAATTAAAAAAAAATAAAATGGCCGAGTTGTGTAGGGCGAGCTAAAAAGAGTGAGCAAAAAACCACAACCAGAAAACAACTGAAAAAAAAACCCAGCAAAAAACCATGAGCAGGAACATTACCTATGGCGTTGGTAAAAAAAAATACACAAAAAACAATGATATATAGAAAGCATTTTGTTTTTTTTACATTTCTCTCTTTTTTAATGGTTCTAGGCAACAATGCATTTTTTCATTGTACGGGATAAAATAGGAACATCATTGCAAAAAAAAACTCCATACTAAAATAGACAACAAAATGAAAAATAAAATTGCATGGTTCAAGATGTGGCTTGGCTTTACCTGGCTACTTGTAAACTAAACTATGTATAATTAACGAGAATCAATTTCATATTTAATATTTAATGTATGAAAATAACACAACTATTTAAGACTTCAAAGATCATGTGAGATCTTTCTAGTCACTTCTAATGTGTGAGAAGAAAGGTAGGGATAAAGAAAGAAGATTATATAGCTGTATTATTGGACGAAGAAAAGCAAACAGCAGCAGGGAGTTTTTTCATCCAAAATTTAGGGGCGATCGTTAAGTGAAACTACTGGTTTTTCCTTCCAACCTTTCTCTCATCTTATCTCTACTATGAGCTTTTTTTATTACACAAGGTATTTATTCAATTGTCCTTTGACAATTGAGAGAAAGTTATATGCCGAAGTGAATGACTGTGACGTATTTAGGAATTTGGTGTGGTCAGAACTCTGTTAATAGACACTAAGTAATTTTATGAGCATACATATATAGAAATACTTTTAAACATGTTAAGTTATCATACGATATTATTCAGAAATCTAGAACAAAGGAAAGTAACTATACCGAAAATCAAATAATTGTAATTATTATTTAATTAAAACATTCTGTATTCTCGTTCAGATTTTAACTGTGTGTTTTAGCTTTAAAAGTATTTTTGGGTCAAACCGATATACTAAACTTTTATTGCTCTAAAAAGAATTAGAAATGCAAAAAATGCTACTCGTATATAAACAGCCATCAGGACTAGAATACTTGTGGGATTATGTGGTTTTCCAGCAAAAAAAAACCCAGCAAAAGTACTGTAATCATTGACCACAGAACTAAGACTCTGTTTCCTCTATTCCTAAAACCTAGAATCTACACATAGGAGCAAGTGACAGAGGAAATGAAACGGAGAATTGTGCAGTAAAGTCTTTTTTCAACTAAACTGAAGACTGAAAGAGCGGGGACTGTAAGAGCGAAAGAGATTCAATTAGAGAGAGAGAGAGAAAATACTTGTGAACTAGCGTGCTAAACACTTGTATGTGAAGAACCGAGAAAAGACGTAAAAATTTCTAATTTCTCATTCCCTCCTTTTATTTGCTCGTAACTCAGTATTAATAGGACTTTATTCTTTCTGTCTTTCTCTTTTCCCTTTTGAATGTGTGAGCCCAAGCTATAGAGAATGCGGCTAGTTCTATTATACATAAAATAGTTCTATGTTCTATTGTAGCTACACATATATATCTATCTTATGTGCTTTTGTAGAGCCTGTGGTGTGCGTAGTTTGTAGTATGTAATACACAATACAATTCAATACAATACCAACCTATTCATATACAGACAATCCTACCCGTGTCCAAAGTTCCTTTGCTTACTTTCCCTTCATCTCTGCAAGATAATAAAATTTGGTCTCAATGACGAAACCATGAGATGCTTCTATTGTCTAAAACTAGACTTCATCAAACGGACACTCGCCTCTCTCTCTTTCCCTCAACCTCCGTTTATTTCTCATCCTAAAAACATTTCTCTAATCCTCCCTTACAAATAACATATAATTTCATCAAACAAACACACACACACACACAAAAGGTTCACTCCCTTCCACGAACCCATCACACCAGGAAAAAACAATCAACTCACAAAAACTGTCAATTTTCTTTTCCCAAAATGTCTATCACAATAGACTAAAATATATGTGTGTGTGGTTTCTCTTTCTCGCTTGTCCATTGACCAAACGTCAGTTGTGTGAGTAAAGGAAATGGTATAATCATAAACCTACCATCTCATCTCAAAAACATTTAAAACCCATGTTTCACATACGTTCGTCGTTCATTCCTTTTTTTCCTAAAGCTTGCAGCTTGCAGTCAAGAATTGACAAAAAGAAAGATGACAGTGGAAAGTAAAATCTACATGTTTTTACTTGTAGTTTTTGAACTTGATAAAATGTTGTACGGAGTATGGATTTCTAATTTAAATAACTTCTCTGCCTAATATCACCCAATATTTATTTACTTTTTTATTCCTAAATTAATTATGTATACATTCGCAGGGAAAAGCCAAGCCAGAATCATCAAAAATAATAAAAAGAAACAACAACAAAATTGAAATAAAAACACAAATATGACGACTATATAGTGAATGGTAAATATTTATAGAGAGCATGTTCCTTCTTTAGAGTATGACAATTATTTCATTTTTTACAACAATAATATTATAATAATTATTAAAAGGCACAAAAATCAATATGGCATCAAACTTACCCAAATTTGGTGGGTTTCAAAAAAGCCTCACCTCAACAGGCACGTGAATGCATACAGCGTATATATTTTTATATATAAAATATATATATTCACATAATAATAATAGTAAAAATGCAATGAAGACATTGTAAAATGTACAAAATACATAGATTACTTGGTAACATAAGCGCGTTAATATAATGCTAAAATGCAAAATGCTTATAGATACATATTGATACAATATTTAATATAGATAAGACACTGGTGAATATAATATACATAGGATATTTCTATGATGTATATACATACATGTATGAAAACAGAGAGTACCATTCATTGTAGAATGAATAGCTTTCAACAAGACGAAGAAGAAGTGGTAGTACGAGGCTGGAAATGAAAAGAGAGAAATGGGGGGAGGGGGTAGAAATGAAATGAATTTGATGTGAAGAAAAGCGTTAGTTGTATATTATGTTATATTAAAGATGGATGGATGGTATTCATTATGTTAATCTGTAAATCTGAGAATCGTGCTTTGCTTGTGCTTGGGCTTCGTGAGGGGGGTTGGCAACTATTAAAATGATGATGATGGTGATGATGATGATGCTTGTGTGTGTGTAGTGTATTTGTATTTTGTGTGTAGTGTGTACTGTACTGGTTCATTGTGGATTGTGGGCCATGTAAATTTTCAAGTGTTAAAATGTTAATGTAATGTCTGTGTCTCTCTGTCACTAACTCTTCCTGTCTTTCTCACTCATTCTACTCTCTGTGTATTTCTTTCCCTGATTCAACTCATTCACTTGCTGTCTAAAATGTATAGATAAAACAGCTTTCCTCTTCATTCCTCTTCACTTGTCGACAAACAATCCAATAGCAACTCCAGAACAGATGACTTTGTATGTATATGTATAAAAGTAAACATGTATAAGTATGTACCTAACTAACTACCCATCTGTATGAAAAACTACTTAAACTTGTTTTCGTTTTTAAATTTCCTCTAATATAATAATAATAATACAATTCTATCAAACTTGCAAACTCTTAGCTTTTAGCTATCCAAAGATCTTACTGGTATAATATATGATATTCATTCTATAGTACGAATACGAGGAAATCCATCCATACACCTCTCAACATCAAATCTCAAGTTTTGTTTTTGTATGCATGACACACGCATACGTGTCTTGACGAAACTACGTACTACGTCTCTCCCTTGGAGAATATAATTGATTACGGAAACAAAATGCCTGAAAATCACTAACATAATATCTATTCTCTTTGTACTTACTTTGTACTTTGTACTAGGAAACATTTAAAATTATTATAAAAATATTCAACGAAACAACTGAGCGCATGAACCTACCTCTTTTGATGTACTATGTATACAGAAAGCCATAGTTTATTTCAACAAGTATACTTACATTTCATGTACTTTATACTGCAATGTCTCCCCTTTGTAAAATAGTAATATAAATGCTAACTCCTCAACCAAGTAGTAGTAGTAGTGCTAAGTACATATATATATATATATACAAAGTATATAAAGTACAAGTTGGCTGACTCAGTCATAACCATAATAATAATATTAATAAATTTATATAGTCAAAAAGTAGGGAGAAAATAGTCATGAATAGTCATTTGCATCATCTCTACGATTAACCTCAGGAATAGACGTTGAAATCTTCAGAGTTTTAGCTAGGTTCATAATCATTTATAAGATGGTCAATTCAATGTGGCAATCACCAGATGATGATGACACAATGCAGACATTTAGCAAAGAGGTACATCAGGATAATAACTATGACTATGACGTTCAGAACTAAGGCAAGCTCATCCTATGTACTTTGAACGAATGAATGAATGAAAGAACAAGAATTTTACATTGTATATGATCATAAAAAAAGAAGACGACGGCGAAGAAAAAAAAGCAGCAGAGCATTATCATATCTCACTGTATATTGTATATGCTTTTGAACGTCCAGAATCAGACAATTATTATTATTATTATTTAAAAAATCTACATGTTTCTCGTCTTCTCTCCTTGTTATTAGTATACATATCCCTTTCTTCTTCTTTTTTTCTTCATTGTTCAGTCATACTTAAATCTTTCTTGACTTCATTTATTTTCATTATCCATTTTCTCTCTCTAGTTGACTTGAAGCACGCGATGGGAGCTCCAAGACTCGCTTCATCATCATACTATTGCATATTGCATACCTATCTTAAAATACACATAATACCTAATACCTATCTATTCGAATATTGCGTATACCTCTACCGTCTACATATTTAATTCAGTTTTACCAAATTCATATATAATCCTCCTGCATTCCTGCATGCATAAAAAATGTCTCCTGTACATTCGCAGTAACTAAGAAACTTAAGCTGGCACTCAAAGTATATTAAAAATTATGCAAGATGTAAATATGTACCTACTACTTAATTTTCTCCAAATTTGTTTGGCAAACATAAATATAAATGCGAAAATAAGAAAGTACAATAATAATAGTATATGTCTACCTCTAAACACTAAACAGATACCTGAATATATTTATAATACTTTATAAATATTTTCAGTAGACAAACATTCATGTATTCATAAATGTATTTACTTTTCTTACTTGTCACTTTCAACACTAAACAATGACCACAATATTTGCAAAAAGAGAAGCTTGGTCACAAATAATAATACGACGCTCTGTTGTCTTATTATTTTCATTGTGCAAAGTCTATTGAAAGAAGCTGTAGAAAAGACTAACTCGGAAAAAAATTTAAGGCTTTTATATATATAATAATATACGTATATATCAATACACATTAAGACAAAAACCTACACAAGGAAGCAAATTTGTTTTAATTTTTAGGCAATAATATTAACAGCCGTACATTTTACATGTACTGTTTTGAGTTTGTGAATATGACTGTCATGTGTTTTGTGTGTATACAGTGTACAGGGTGATGCTTGTGTTTTTATGCACGATTGTGTGTGCTTAGCCTACAAAAGTATGCATGTCAGTTTTTATTACAAAATACAGTGTAAGCTAAATATAATTTTATTTGATTTTAATAAGTATTGTTATTGTAGTGGTTATTGGTTATATATAGAACAAATTGGGGCGAAGTATAGTTAGCTGATCTTGGACAAAGACAACGACTAAAATGACAAAAGTAGTAATAGTTAAAAAAAAAAAAAAAAGTTGTTGCGGGGACACTGAAAGTAGCGGATTTTTGGAGGTCTTGATTGATTGAAAACTTGAAAACAACCACATTTCCCATACTGTTGAAAACCCAAAAGTAGAGAAAGAAGAGAAACATATGTTTTTTTTTGAGCGAGGCGAGCTAAATGAAAAAAGTTCCAGTGATGGGATGTGTAATAATAATATGTATTGTGTACATTAAGTGTATGAGCAATGAGCATATAATATATATATATAAACGGCACTGTCATTATTATAAATACCAACCAAAAAACCAAACAGTATATATATATGCATACATTTAAGGCAAAAATATGTACAAATTACTTGTAGCATTTTCATATATGTACTGTATAAGTAATGAGCAAATGTGTGCAAACGATAATAATTAAGGATTATTATTATTAGTAAGTAAGATAATTTACATTGGCAATCATAAAGAGAAGATATTTATTATTATAGAAAACAAAGTATTTTTTTTTAAAACTCATATTATAGGGGAAGGAAATGTATTAATATTATGGATGCAGTATTTTTTTGCTAATGTTATTCTCATACAGTACATGAAACATGATGAGTTTTAACTACGTATATATATATACATATATTTTTTGCTTTTGTATTGTAATGTGAGAGCAATGAAACAGCAATTCTTATGGGGTAACTTTCACGTTATAATATGCCAAAATGCTAATGAATGTTGCATGTATATATAGATATATACATAGAATATATATATATACATTAACATACTGAGTAAAAAAATAAAATAAAATAAATACACATCAACAAACAAGAGAAGAAAAATATGAGAGGAGGAAAAAAAAAGGTAAATCAGCAGATGGATTAACACGGTACGCTTATGCGGAATGCAAAATACATAATACAATATAGTAATACGAACTCAATAAAGAAAGAAAAAACAAGAACAAAATAAATAAATAAATAATGGCATTATTTCTGTCGTTTTTTTTAGTGAATAATAATAATTTTTTTTTCTTATTTCCAGGATCTCTTAGATAGTGATAGATATATTTTTGTATTATATATTATATATAGATAGACAGTTTACTTCTTACTAATTTACCACGATTAAGCTATAAATATATATATATATGTATGTGTATGTATAGTACAATATATAGTTCGTAAAATGAAGATGGTATAAGCTTAGTCATTAAAAAGCACACAATTCCACACGCTTACACTGACCGTGCATAAATATATATATCTATGTATAAAGGTATAGTGCATTATAAGGTGTATATAGTGTAGTATTATTATACATAACACAATTATTATTATTATTGTAAATTATTTAATAGATTGAAATAGATTTTTATATACGCATAAATTCAAGTAGTATAGTATGTAGTCAATAAACTACAGTAAAATATGTTTAGCTTATAATTTCATTATTAGGATATCATCATATAGCATGATTTTAATTTATATATATAGTAAATCCTATATCATATATTTATTATGTATATTTATGTATATATTTGTGGTTTATTAAAGTAGTAGTACACACATTTTTTTTCCTAGCTAAATATATATTATTATTATTATTATATACACAACACAATGCATAACAGATGATTTAGAAGCATATATGACAAAAAACAGAAACAACCATAGTATGCCAGGCTGCTTTTTTTTGGGGGCAATTGGATTTTTCAGGGTTTTTGGGTAGCATAAAAAGCAAAAACCCAACATGGGGTTTTTGTGTGACATTTATCAACAACATAATCTGAAAAACACAGAAAAAATCCAATTACCCCCAAAAATCAAGGCAAAAAAAGGAAAAACTCTAGGTTTTTTTGCACACTCTGGAAATAACAATAACAGTGTAAAGATTCTCATGTAGACATCCACAAGCATATATTATTTACATCAAATTTATAAATGTACAACAATGAGAATCAATACGGGAAGATTTTTTTTCCTAAATCATTTGGTATGCATCATGTGTGTGTATAATATATATTATATAGTTTTATAATCATTTTTTAAAAATTTGAATGTATATATTATAGTGTATACAGATCTACTTTTTGAATAACAAGTTGTTTTAACTCATTATGCATAACATAATATACTGTAGTTTTATTTTTCTAGTATTTTCTTTGTTCATTAATTAATCTACTTCATAATCATCATTATAACATAATCTATATCTATATTTAGTAAGAATAATGCATCGTATGATTTGTATAATATATAGGCATATAGATAATATATATATGTATGTATAGCAATTAGCAAATATACAGCGGAATGCTCGCCAAAATAAAACAAACAAATTATATATTTTACAAATATATATCTATATATATGACGCTTCCTAATCTGATCTCATCTTAATACACTTTATAAGTGTATTTTAATTCATGTGGATATCATATTTGTAATACAATATTCCCCCATTCCCCCGTTTTTTCTTTAAAAAAAATTGGATGCTAATATTTTACTCTATCAGTATTTTCTGTTCTAAACTATATTATATAATATGATGCTAATAACAATGAATAATAAGTATATGGTTACAAGAATAACAATAATAATATTGATGAAAATTATAAATAAAAGCATAAAGTTGAGTAATAACAGTACACAAACATGGATAAAATGTAAACAAGCTAAAAACTCACGTCACTAATAATCGCATATTTTTAAATATAATATATATATATATATATATATATGTACAGCAGGAGAAGTGGGGTTAATATAGACTCAATTTTGATACACATATAATATACAAATATAACATTATCATTTCTTATATATAAAAAAATCAAGTACTAAATGTAACTATTACTGTACACTTTTTTTGTGGTAGTTAAAATGAAAATTTTAAAACATTTAAAAAAATGTTTAATAATAATAAGTGTCAATATGCCTCCACTTATATATACTTTTTGTTCTTCTTCCCTAACAAACAAATGAGACACCAGACATAATCTTTCTATTTTCTTTTATTCCTTGTATAAGAACGAGTAACGACCATATAGGTATAATGTAATACTAATAATAATAAATATTTTTTATATTATTTGTATATACAAGCAAATATATATCATTTTTCTTCTGTGTACTTTCATGTCACAGTGACAAAACTTACGAAATGTTTCGTAATACATAATCGATTCATTACATATATATAATTTATACATTATAATATGTATGTATATCATCATACATACGGAATACAGTTAAAAAAGCCCAGAGTTTCGTTTCTACTTTATGTAGCATATTTTATCTATATGTATATATAGATGTATATAAATTATTAGACTCTGGAAAAACTTCCTTTCATTTCTTTTAAAATATATTATACATGTATAAATACTCTCTATTATATATATATATTATATTGATTTTTTTTTATTTTTACTAAACATTATAGTATTATATATATTTGAGTCTTGTCAAATCGGTAAAAATGGCTCAGAAAAATTTCAAAAAAAAAAAACAAAGAAAAAAAATCAAAAAAAAAAAACCGAGAAAAAAACAACACTAAAATAAAAAATTATTTTTTGGGGAGGAAGTCTTATTTATAATATTCTATCTTTCTTTTTTTTTTCTATTGAGGCCTCAAGCGTTTAACTCCTGCTTGAAGGACACCACCTCCAGCAACAGCTGGATTCCCAACATAAATTTGTTGGGAAGCCATTGTGGGTGCAGAACTAACTACGGGTCCACGGGCAAATGCCTGTCCATAAGCAGCTAATAATGCTTGCTGATGTTGATTTCCGGCTTGGAAAGGGATACCAGCAGCATGATTAGCATTAACTCCTGCTGGAAATTGAACTCCCATCAAAGGATTAAAAGCAACAGCAGGATTGGCTCCGCCGGGTGCATTTGGTAAAACACCGCCGACTGCCGAAGCAAGAGCTGGATTGAATTGTTGTGTTGTAGGGAGACCTTGACCTTGTTGATTAGCTAGTAGACCAGCTCTTTGAGCCGCTAATTGTGGGAAAGATGCAGCTAAAAGAGGATTCATTGCAAATGGATTTAGGCCGGCAGCTGCTACAGCATTCATATTGAGAGCTGCAGCAGCATTTGCTGCATTAGCAGAATTTTGTTGATTAGTAACAGAATTTGGATTATTTGTTGGAGCTCCATATGGATTTTGGAATGAGACGCCTCCCTGATTTGCAAGAGCAGCAGCCATTGCTTGATACTGACTCAGTAACTGTTGTTGTGGAGTTGGTTGTTGTGTTGCTTGATGTGATTGGTAACCTTGTTGTTGTTGTTGTTGTTGGTGATGATGATGTTGTTGTTGTGCTTGTTGGTGTTGATGTTGTTGATGCTGTTGTTGTTGGTGTTGTTGTTGTGCTTGGGCCTGCTGTTGTTGTTGATGTTGTTGTTGTTGGAATGCGGCTACAACGGCGGGGCTATAACCTTGCATATGAGGGGCATGGGGTAATGTGGGTGCAGAAGCTTGGGCTTTATTAGTTTGTAAAGCTACGCCTGTATAACTAATTGCTGCTAGCGCATTGTGATAAGACTGAGCTGCTGCAACATATGCAGCATTATTTTGTCCCAATTGACTGGGAATTTGAGAAACACTACCTGCCTGGCTACTACTTCCAACAGTTTGCACCCTCATGCGTTTATTAGCAGTTTCTGGTTTAGTCTCATCATCATCATTATTACTACTATTCAAATTTACTCCACTATTATTTAAACCTAAGTTAGTTCCGTCGTGATGATGATCACCTTGTTCATTTTCTGTTACTTCTGGCTTCATTCTTTTAATTCCTGTCTCACTTCCATGAGAATCCAGTGAACCATTAGTTAACCCAACACTTACTTGATGGGAGGAATCTTGTTGAACGGAGGATGAACCGCCACCACTAGCTACAGCGGATTGTTGTTGTTGTTGCTGCTGCTGCTGTTGTGATGCTACTGTAGTCATCGTTGATGGATTATTGTGCGGGATGCTAGTAGCTGTGAAAATAATTTGTGTAATAATACTATATACGCATTGCATAGCTTTAAGCAAACACTGTAAACAAAAATTGGCCATTAAATCTAAGGAAAAGAAGAAGTAGAAGAACATAAGGAAGAAAAAAAAAATCTACTAGACATATTACTTTGGCGGGGTTTCAATATAGCCATGAAGGAAAGACAAAAAAAAAATTCCTTCTTTTACATGCAAGCGACAGATATTTGACAAAGATTTTTTTTTGACTAAAGTCATTTTTTATATTATTTCTTATAGTCAAGGAGAGGGGGAAAAGAAAGAACAATAATAGCAACAATAAGAATAATAAAAAGTTTTCATTACATGAAACAGGCACGAACGGCTGCTGTAACTGCATCAAATGTTGGTAAGCTGACGGATTGTTGGGTGGTTGGTAAACAGGAACACCACTTTTGTCACCTGTAGGACGTTTATATGTCACCATACCAGGATAGGTCTATACCAAACCATACAAAAACAATTTACATTAGTTTATATTGAATAACCAAAAATTATCATATTTTGCTATTAGCATTTAGCTTCTATATATAATCATTTAATAAAAATATTTCAAATGAAATATTTTAATATTAAAATTCAAGAAAAAAAAAATGAAGTACTTTTGTGAAACTGTAAATAATATATGAATTTCAATTATTGTCAATAAAAAAAATCTGTATATAGAAATATTTTTTGTGATTTCAATAAATATTATAATGTTGTTATATACATATACATAAATGTTACTTACAAAGACTGGTAAATATTTTCACTCATTAGTATAATAAAAATTCTCCTAGTACTTCATAACAAGTTTAGTATATAATTCTCATAGCTTGCATATATAATATAAGCAGATAAGTATCATACATGATATACATGTACAATCATCTTTGCATGTTAAAGCTTATAATATTATACAAATAAATAGAAAAAAAAAATAACATTTTTTTTTCTATTTGTTTCCCTTCTAAATTTCATTTTATACATACATAAAAGCTTACCTCGAGACGGTCCTGCCTCTGAACTTTTTGTTGTTGGGCTACAACTTGCTGTTGGGATAGAGGGGATATTACAGATCCAGTTGGATCTGATGTTACCAATGGAACTAAAGGGCCGGCCGCAAAATACGGATTGTACGCTTGACTTGTGACTCCAGCAAGGTACGGATTTGTTGCCTATAAGGTAAAAAAGTAGAGAGAAATATAGCTACTGTCGGCTTAGCGTAATGAGTTTTATGTTTAGTCTAGTGTGTCAGCAAGTAAAATACGTTACTCATGTTGACAACATTTACATCTTTTATATTACAGAAATATATATATACATATGTAATTTGCATACATCAGATTATGCAAACATATACTTTATACAAACTATACTATATACTATAATGCATCAAAAAGTTTGTATATTAAAAATTATATAGATATATATACTCAAAAATACATTTTTTATTTACGATTATCTTTTCTCTCTTTCCTTCATTCAGTTCATATAATATATAATATAAAAAAAGAAATATTACTTCTATAGTATAGTACTATAATATATTATATTACTAATAAAACTTTATACCATTGTAGCAGCAGCAGGAACTTGACCGGGAACAGGCTGACCAGGTGCCAGACCCATTTGTTGCATGAGGGCATTTTTCAAAGCCAAATGATTTCGACCATTGATCAATAGTTGGTCTTTTAAATGTAACGGAGGATGAAAGTATTTGCATGGCGGTTTTTCACGATTACAACGACCTGTAAAAGAAGAAAAATATTCATCATATTTAATCAATTATTATATTTTTTAAACAAGATTACACAAGGATTTAGGTTTTATATACATGAAACTAAACATTTGTATCAAACTGTTCTTTTCCCTATAAGTATTATAGTACCAATTTTTTTTAAAACTTTGTGTGTACATCTAACATCTCAGTTGTTACAAGATTGACAAATTTAATTTATTTATTTAGATAATTTGAAAGATAAAGGATAAAGGAATAATGTACAAGTATAGAAAGTTGAAAAATAGAGTAAGAAAAATGACTAGAACTTCACTCAACTGACCCCTCAAAAATCAATGTTGTTCAACTTCAACTCTTACAAGAAAAAGAACGGGCAAAAAATAAAGAAAGAGAGAGAAAGCGACAGAAAAGGCGAAAGACAGAGAGGGTAATAGAAGAAAGTTATTGGAAAAAAGCATGAGATCAATTCATCATTCATGGTCAGGGTCCTTATGTTCTTTCATATTTCCTTCACGTCAAACTTATCACTATCACAGATGCAGTATTTTGACTTTCCTTTTTTTACTTTCTTTCATTTTCCCCTTCTCATATTATATAGTAAAATAGAGATAGGAGAAAAGAGCTAGAGAGAAAAATAGAGAAAGGGAGAGTAACGCTTGAACTCATCCCATATCCTTCAGCTCAAACGGAAAATTCGTCATTCTCACTCTGTCCTACAGCTCACTGAACTGGATTTTCATTCTAACCAACACATAGTAAACACGAAGCGACCACACTGACAAACGTTTACGACTTCCTTTCTAGTGCTGTCCCCTTTCTCTCTCTCACTCGTGTGTCATGAGTGTGTTTGTGTAAAAGTACACACATTTTCCTTTCCTGATATGAATGCATGAAAGTGTCTATGTAATGGGATTTACATCCGTACATTCGGAGGAAAGTCAAGTTAAATTTCCTATTTCGCGGGGAAAATATTTCAAAATGGAAAGGAAGAACATACTTTAATATACCATTTTTATTTTATAAATTATACGTGAAAAAAAAAGAAAGAAAGAAAAACCTGTGAGCCCTTCAAATATTACATAAGTAAGTCACATTCACTCTAAAGCAGTTGGGAAATCTAAATAGTGTAGTAGTAGCAGTAGTAGTAGGATGATCATATAAAGTTTTAATACATAAAAAAAGCATATAAACAAAAGTTAAAAATGTATGTATTATACATACATAAAAGTAATAATAGAAAGAAAACCTGACAATGTAAAATGAGTGGAGATGAAGGAGGAGGGGGATTCATATCAAACATATCCCCATATGAAATTGCTTTGGTTGAAAACCTAATTTTTCTCGAGTCTAATTTTTCTTCTCGTATCTCTGCATATCTATCTATGTATATTACAGTACATAGAGTTTGTCTCTCTTCTTCTTCCTCATACTGTATTTTACATTTAGGATATAAATATGTAGATATATCTACATAATATATGCTCCATTCACGAAACTTTATCCAATTTTCTCATTCTTTTTTGACTCTCAAATCTCTTCAGCTTCATATTATATGCATGCATACATAATGTATACTATGCATACATTCGACAAGAAATATGGAGGGTTCAAGATTGATAAACGAAAGATAGAGGTAAAAAAAAAATTCTTGAAAAGCTCAACTTTTTCGTTACAAAACTTTAACCAACAGTTGCAAATTATCTCTATTCTTGGATGATGAAGAAAGAAAGAATGAAAGAAAGAAAGAAAAAAAAGAAGAAGAATTTTTAGAATTTCAAATTTATTTTCAAGTTTAAAAAAGTTCAAAAGAACCATCTTGACTTTCTATACGTACACATTTCATCTAAATCTGTATAGATTATTATTTCACTTGTAAAGATATGTATAATATGTACATATTGTATTATATGTAGTAAATGAAATTGTCTTTACATATTTTAAAGTGCAGTGAATCAGCCCTACTCCTATCGGTCCATGCATTCATTTCTATAGAAATATATCAACTTTAACTGAGACTTGACAATCTTCTCTCCTCCTCCACATCATTGAAAAATTCACACGCTTAATCTTGTCTATTTATGTTCATTCAAACATTCACTCTCTCTCAATTTACGTCCAACTTGAGACAGGTCTCAAATATTCAAAGTTATAACATCTTTTGCATTACAAATTGAGCCACGCTTACTTTTTTTTCAGTAAAAAACAGAGAGTCAAACTACCTACTTGGATGAAATATTACATGCATTCCCAAAGTACACAGTAGTAGTACTACTTCTACTACTAGTAGACTCAGGATCGGAAAAAGTTCCACACAATACCAGCCATATTTACACTGGAATTATTATACTGACTAGTATTCAAGATTGATATGCATAGATACTCCTCTCATCAACCTCAAGTCGAAGGAGAAAAAAAAAGGAAAAGCCGATGGTGTGGCGATGAAATAACTCCTTCATAGTGTTTCAATTTAAAGTTAACAGCAGACCAAAAAATATATGGGTGGTTACACGTACACGTTCTCGTACATATCTGTATTCGCTTCATACAGGTCGACATTCGACATAGTAAAATATACAAATGAAAGAATCTGACGAAGCTTGTGTCAAACACGGAAATGAACATTACCAACCATCTTATTATTGAAATTGAGCCAAAAAATTCAACAAGAAAATATCCATAAAACTGTGGCTACGTTGATGACTTGAACACACACAAGCACATACATACAACTTACATCTAGAATCTAGACATGTACTATACAAGTATTTTAACTCAGAAAAAGAAGAAGTCAAAAAGAGAGAGAGAGAGAGAGGTTGGAATGGAAAATATACAAGAAAAAAACTTTCAGTAACTATTAACCCAATGTCAAAGTTTTACAGCCGTTTTAAAAAAAAAACTAAACTCCTCCTGTTTTGCTTGTTTCACCGATCTTTAAAAAATTTATTACTATACTCTAAATAAATACTATCATGAGTCATGACTCATGAGGAAAATCTAGACAATTCCTTAAAATCTCATTCCAAAACAAAGTATACAAAACACAAAAAGAACAAAAATAAATTCGACGCTAAAGAACAAAGGAGAGAACTAAGCCATAATAATAATCATTACTCTTGATGAAAAAAATTTTGAACTCAATAAAAAAAGGATTCAGGAGAGAAGGAGGAGGAGGGAAAACGACTCAAGATTTTTTTCCTTCTCTTTTCTTTTTTCCTGACTATATTAACTGTGTACTAAACTTTTACCCATTTTTGTCACTTTTTTAAAGCTTTCCCTATATACATTTGTAATCACTTGAAGTATGGAGAGAGTCTTAAATGACTCTAAACTACTATACTTCTTCAAATGTCATAAGTTGTAATTATAGACAACAGTGAAGAGCGAAAGATACATACCGGCAGAGATGACAGACAGAGAGCAAGGGAGATGTAGAACATTTGTATTTATAGGTATGTACATGTGCATGTGTGTATGTGAAAGAGAGGGAAGAAAGGGCATAGAAAACAACTATTAAAGAAAAGTTGATTACCACCTCTACTCTCTAAAAGTAATAGTACAGGATAAGGTGGAAACTTTGGAGTTATTACTGAAATGTCTTTTTACTCCTTCCCTTTCCCTTCATTTACTAGCATAACTTTTTCATAAAACTTTTTTCTGTGAACTGTGAATCAATACTTTTTGTCCCATTCCCTAAAACACACACACATAATCACACTTTAAAAAGAATTTTTTTTTGTGTTGAGGACAAGGTCCTTTGAGATGGAAACTTTCTCTCTCTTAAAACTCAAAGCCCATTGATAAACTTTAGTAAACAAAGTAAAATAAGTCGTTATAATAAACTCTAGTTTTACAATCTAATCATCATTTTCAGTATTATAATCGAAAGAATGTGAGGTGCAAAACCAAGATGTAGTGATTATGAACGGTCCTCAACAGAAACGATAGGATGGGTATTATAACTCATTCATTCGTAAGAAATTAAACGTTCTACATTGTTCTTCATTTGTGTATGTCTTGTAAAAATCATACATGGATTGATTATTTTTTTTCTTTTTCTTCAAATCAAGCTATTTTTTATGCATCACGTACTTCAACAGAAAAGAAATTCACACACAAACACATCCACAATACACAAAAAGGTAACACAGTACGGCTCATTTTATATTTTATAAAAATTTTCAACAACTTATCCCTTGTAAATTGATCATCATCATATAAAATTTTATGAGAAAGAAATAATCCTGAAATGACCCGTTTCAAAGTTATTATAAACGGTTCTTCAAGGTTCATTGTGGGTACACATTCATGTAGAATGTAGACATACCATGAAATGAAATCATAGCATGTTAAGTCATCCTAAGTTGAAAAACAACAAAATGCCGTTTTCCAAATTCAGAGAATGATGTGTGGCTTTATTTTAATATATACCAACAAAAAGAGGAAATACAGAGATTATCATGTTTACCCTCAAAAACCTTAGTCTACAACATGATTTCTCCTTTCAGTTTTTTGGCAATTCTCCGATTCTCCAATTCTCATGTGTCACTTGTAACTTTTATCCTAATCTCCATTTCTCTACGCAATATGAAAAAAGAATTTCAATGAATTTGAAAACAGCCTTTAGAACATGACTTTTTGTTCAGAATCAAGAAATTTAGTTGAGACATTTAGCATCTTACACACACACACGCTGTTTTTGAAATTAGGACATCAATTTTTCAATCTTTCATGCTGATATATAAATATAGATTGTACCTACATTCAAGAAATAAATAAAGTAAGCCGTTTTAGAAAAAAAGAGAAGAAGTTTATGTTCTCTTGTATACATGATAATTTGAAATCCTCTATAATATATAATAATATATAATAAAGACTCCTGAATCTTTGTATTTCCCATTTCACACAAATAAGAGGTGAGAAAATGTTGATCATTCATATATTCATATATACATGTATATTTAGCACAATCATAACATTGTTGTGCTACTGATTCATACAGACACAGTGCACAGGCTCTAAATTATAAAACTCTTCTTTACATTATATACATATGGTTTCAAGTAAACGGAAAACGTAATACTAGAATCTAGAATATGGTGATACAAGGAAAGCTTTTTGAGGGCACTTTCCAACCGTAAACTCAAACTTTACAAGAGAACTCTTCACTCAAGTACAAACACAAACAGAGAATCTCCCAAAAGAAAGTAACATCTCATTCATTGAAAGTCATTCCAAGACATCAACAGTACTCATAAATTCCACAACTATGTGAAGAAACAAACCTTCCGACGACTCAAGCAGGGGGTTTAACTTAACTAAGCCGCCTCTTTCTCGTCCAAGTAATAATACAAGCACATTTTCGTTTTCGTCGTCCTCCTCCTCCTCTTCTTCTTCGTTCTTCTTTCTCATATACGAGCATTGACATAAATTGGATTGAGCACAAGTAATACAAAAAGAGCAAAAAAAAGTGCAGTCTGAAAAGTCTGCTCTTCCTCCCTCTTCTTCTTTCTCTCCCTTTCTCCAGCCGTTCATTTCTTACATTATGCTACGACTAGACTAGACTATAATAATAGTCTATAACGGCAACTATCCGAGCTCCTGCATTTGAAAAACGGAAAGTTCTTCGCATTGCAAGCTGAAATTCCATGTCTACTTCTTTGGTCTAATGTATGTACAATGTAAATACATGTACTATTACTTCTACTTCTTTCTAGACTTGGAAGTCTTTGCATGAGGTTTCCGAAACCCATGTGAAAGTGAGAGAGGATGAATGGAGAGAAAAGTTCATAGGGCACTTTCATAGCCAACTTTACGAGCCAATTTATTTTTCACAAGCATTTCTCCGGTTTTCACTGTCATCTCGAAGAAATCTACCTCATACAGTCTGACGCCACTCTTTCATTTCAGTCTTCCAGCTCCTCTTTACTCTTTACTATACTTTATACACAAGACAAAAGTACATTTAGTTTCCTTGAAACAAATCCTCTGTCCAATATAATTATTTAAAGAAACGAACGATATGAGGCCAAGAATAAGAGAACAAGAGATAGAAAGAGACAATGAAATGAATTTTAAGAGTACTAACTACAATGATGTAGTATAAGAACTCTTATCGCTCAACTGCCGACTATCTAATGGTCTGCTAACAACTCAATGAAATAAATAAAATTGGGAAAAGAGAGAAAGAGAGAGAGAGAGGGAAAAAACGGAAAATGACATTTTCTTTTAGAGTCAGTTACCATTTAAAGTACATTCACTTTTATAGTTTATACGTTAGACCTTGTTCCAGTTTATTTTGTAATAAATGTACCCATATCAAATTCCTCAGAACCCAGAACTCAGAATATCGACAATTTTATTCTTAGAAACCGACCCAAAGGCGAGCTTCAGTCGAAAAACAACATAGTCTGTGTTCTGTTGGACATGGAATTTTTTGAAACCACAATAAAGACCTTTCTTTGCATAAGTATATATTATATGGCACGTATTAGTACTTACAAGTTCGTTTTTCATTCAAAATTACTCCATCCTTTTCGACAAGTATACCACAGTAAACCACAATGCCTTATGGTACTCACTCGCTCAGTAATTTTCAGTAAGAGATTTAATATCACAACTATATAATATATATTAAATTTCAGAAACCACAAGTAGTTTTACTTTTTGAAGACCTTATTTCTGCATTCTGCATTCTTAATTTTCTTTAATGTCTTCTTTTTCCTACATTTCTACTCAAGTTTATCAAGTGTAATGTGTACTTTCTCATCAGGGTGTACCCGTCACGTTATTAATGTAGTTCATTCCTTTCTTGCTCTGTCTAGTATTTGTCATGCTGTTTTACAGATAGGGTGACATAAGCATCGGTGAAGTAAAAAAAAAAGAAGAAGGCTATCTTCAACTTTAGTGTTTAACTTTAATCTTTCCCCATTCTTTCTTTCTCATCACAAAAAGCTGGTTTCTAAATTAGTTTTCTTTTAAAATTGTACTCAATATGTATACTGTATATCTGTACATCTGAACAGACTACAGTGTAGTAGCTCTTATCACTCAACTCCATATGAAAAAACTGTTGAAGGATGTTGACTTGTACGAGTGAAACATTCATTCTGGACTAAAACACACTAAAAATAGATATACTTATCATTATCCCTATCATCATGTGTGCATTTGACAAAATAAAAATGATACTTCTTGTCATCTTTTGGGCGTGTCCTTTATATAAATATTATAAGATGTATATGAAAAATGAGTAGAAAGGAAGAAAATGTATACCTACGTATCGTGGATGAGGGATGACGCTACTTTATCAAGGTAATTAGCATCAAAACGTGTACAAACCTTTGACTTTTCCCTGTACAAACGTGACGTTCCTTGTCGGTTAAATTCTCTTGAATTATGAAAGGACATGAACCAACTTGAACATTGAACGTATTACTTTTGTATCAAAAAGCCACAAGTCAAACACATGAACGTTGTTTTTTTTATCCGTTTTCCAAATCCTGTTTGTTTCCTCTTTCTTTCCTTCCTGTCTCCTTCTCTCTCGCTCGCTCTATCTATCTGTGAAGTCTGTCTTCTTTTTTTCCCTCTTTCACTGTTCACTGTTCGTTGTTGACCAGAGTTTTTTTTTCCTAGTCATACTTTCCTATACATTTCAAAGACATTTGACAGCATGTCATTTCTCACACGTAATCTATTTCACTTGGGTTTTTAGGAGGAGCATTTTACCCCTCTCTAACTGTCTCGACTCTAGACTCTCGACTATCGATTGTAACCCTCACCATTTTCCACTATCCTTATTTTCTCCATTTCCAACGGACTAGTGGAATGTACCTTTTTTTATCCCTGAATATAAGAACGAGTACTCCTACCATTACAGAATCTATCTATAAAAAAAGTAACTGTTCCAAGAGAAAGTACGATCTGTACAAGGAGATGTAGTAGTAGGTAGTAATAAAAGAAGGGAAAGGAAGAAATTATGCCCTATGGAAATATCCTAGCTACATTCAATATTCGGAATAGCCCGAAAAATAAGTCCCTTGTGGCAGTAGGAGTGCGTAGTTTGGCTGGAGAGAGATAACAAGAACTTTGCCACTTCAATTCCGTCTCTCTCCTTTTTTTTTGATAAGAACTGTTAATATGCATTATATTACCTTTGACATCAGAAATACTCTTTCAATCCATCGCTCAAATATCACACCGTAAAATTTACTCCATTTCCTCTCCTTGATGACGACTCCTACCATATTGCAATAATACCATTGATGGACAGTATGCTATTTCATCAGCATGTATTTGTTCAACGATCTTCCTCTCTCTCTCTCTCTTTCTCTCGCTCTGGATCGTCACCACAATTTATTATCAGACACATGAGTGTGAAAACCAAACGAGCAACGAGCAGAAGAGAGAATTTTCAAATTGGTAGCGAATAAACTGTAACTTTGACACTAAAGCCTTCAAAGCGTATGTAAATGTAATTTTAGTAGAAGTCTTCACCATTATTAGAAATTCTAATAGTGTTAAAAAAAACTTTTTTCATGTGGCCAATTTAATTTTTTTTTAAAAAAAATATGTAAGATGACTCCGTGTAAAATTATATTCTTCTTAATTGGAATTAAAATGTATTAAGAACGCATATTATATAAATTCAAATAGAAAATAACATAAAATATCCGTTACAGTTTAAATGTACAATGTCTTTGCTTGAAAAGTTATACAGATATGAGAAGAAACGTGGAGGAGAAAATAAGAAATGATCATCACATATTCATCTATTTCTTTTTAAAAATATACATCTATATTCATGAAACTACATTTAACTATATTTTTCTCTCCATTTCTTGCTTATTTTGCATTCCGTCTATGTATTCCTCTTGCATGTTGATACTTTTGCTTTCCATTTCTCATAGACGTATGAAAGATGGTACACGGTCACATGCACACAGCACACACACACATATCTATATAATAACGGTAGCAATACAGTAAGTAGAATGATATATTATGTATTACGTATATATGTTTATTTATACGTAAAATATTTAAGAGTAAAAGGAAATGTCTGAGTGACTGACTAGACACACCTCTGTACTAGACAAGTCTATTTCAATATGTATGCAAAAATATCTACTTCTCTTTGAAAGCTTGTGCATGGAATATCAATGAATTTTCCAATTCGACAGTATGGAAAATAAGGTCTGCATAACTATTAGATACATTCGGATGAAGATAGACTGAATATTTTCTTTCGTTTTCCTTCAAAAAAAAAATACACAGAGTGGGAGTAGTGTGAGGGGTCTCTCTAACTCGTACTGTATTGAAATCCCCACAGTATTGACAAATCCCAATGCAAATCTAGACTAGATTCTAGAAACTCCATACTCCATGCTACAGATGGTGAAGATTACGCATGCAGTACAGAAGAAGAATTGAGAAAAAAAAATTTACTTTTACTCTTTACGAAGCGTACAACTCCGTACAAAAGTACCATGTACCATGTAGGTTGTAGGTACAACAACAATACAATACAATAGTAACCATGATACAGATTCAAGAGTGAGAAATTCCGTTCTGTAAAAATAAAAAGTTTACTTTGGAAATTGTAAAGTTTGTACTCATTGACTTGGAGCCATATATGTACAATGTACATATATAAAAAAAAGCCTTATTTTTTAGATTTTTATATCAAGAATCAAGAATCAAACTTCTTTCTTCTTTCTACAAGTCTACACAATAACATGGGAACAAAATGTTCCTTAACAGCTTTTTGACACTATTTTTTTTCAATTTATTAAGATAAAACAAAATACAAAATATTTCACAAACACAAAACACAATCATACAACATCAATATATTTCTTGAAAACAAAAATCCCACTTGGATTCAAACTTCAAATACCAACCTTATCATATCATCGCATGAAACTTGCATCTCCATTTCCTTCATCCATCTCTTCAACAGCTCCACATTCACATTCACATTCTTAGAGAGATTCTACCTACGTGTCCTCATGTAACTCTCATTTCATTTTCTATCAGCCTTACTGCTGTGAGGTGTTACTGGATATATGTTTAAATGTATATACTTATTTACACGTTCACTTGTTCGCTTGTTCCTTATCCATACATAAGTATGTGTATGTATGTACATATGTAATGTACTATTGGAATAAAGGAAGGAAGTAAAATCGCGAAATCTCACTTGATGACTTTGTAATAAATCAAACTTTCACGACTCCAGCACTCTACAAAAACTAGTACTTGAGATTTCTCCATTTTTTGTGTATACTCTCTCGCTCTCTCTCACTATGTATTATTTACCATTATAACTTTTCTATATGTACATGGAATGTACAACATTGCACAGTGCATACAGTAACGCTCACATGCAGTACCATATATCATGTAATATACTCCACACTCAAGTATAATAATAATAATACTATAGAGGCTCTAGCTTCTGGATCATGAAAAGTTGCCAAAAAACTGCACTACTAGAATCCTACCATGACGCCATTCAAAGAATGATTAAACACAAATACATTCCATGTACTACTAGTAACTAGTATAGTGCATAGTACATAGTAGAATGCATTGATGTGAAGCTGGAAAGAAAGACAGAAGAAGCCTGTGGTGGTGACCCGTATTATCTATCTATTTCTCATAATCGACAACGATATGATAAAAACGGCTTAAAACCAAAGTTTCAACAATATTTTGTATATTATATCTTATATCAGTAGCAGTATTTGTCTGTAGTATGTAAAAAAGGGTGGTGTTTGAACTTATATACCTTTCCCCTATGCATATTGGATACTGTATACCTATGAATTAATTTCTAGTCCTTATGGACATGTTTGAGAAACAAACAAAAATTTCGTTTGAATCATAGCCAAAACTGTAACATATAGCATAACATATTTTATAAAGTTTGACGCTGTCTCCCATGTCTACTATAGTAAAATGATCTACATGTAGACAAAAACTGAAGTAAAGAAAGAACGTTACAAGTTACAAGTAACAACGACAGAATACCAAAGTACGAATTCTTTGCCGTATCTCTACAATTTTGCATACCATATCCCTATTACTAGCTTTGACGATTATCCTTTACGCGAAACGGGGTTTACTTCATACCATAATAGTAACATACACAGATACACACAGACACAAAGGTTAATACTTGAAATTGTAATAATAATACATGAAGTGGTGAAAATGTGTGTAGAACATAAAATTAGGTGAATGTGAAACATGGAAGTATATAGTATAAAGTATAAACATATACAATATGCAGATACATGTACATTTGTGTACTAAAAAAAGTGAGATTCTGGAAGCAAGGGGTTTTATATAGACGCATAATATACAAGTGGATAAGATAAGATGAAACTGTAGTAATAATGAAATATTGGTTATACAGCACACAGTGACTTTTACATGTACACCAAAAAAGAAAGAAAGCGGGTGACTGGTGACCCATTTACGATCAGTCTACCTTTATTACGCACATGTACTATACATTATACACACTTGCACACATGTATGCAAACATCACATATCACATCATTTTCATAAAGTTTCAGATATTCTATTTGCTATTCCCTTCTTCATGACTGATGACAGCTGAATAATTATTTTAAGTAACAAAAATTGAACTAGGAAAGAATTTCAGGAGACGCATCTTTCACTGTCATCATCACAGCCTCTGTTTCTGTTGCATCTCGTTAAGTTTATGTTACACGGAAAAACATGTACACACAAACATCATGATAAATTGTGCGTTGACTTGGTTCTACTAATTTTAATTTAAATGGAGAGCATGACATGGCAAATCATTATAAAAATCAATTAAAAAATAAAAATAAAAACTCCAAGGTTTTTCTCTTTTCTACAATTTCATCATTCGTACAAAAACAAAAAAAAATGTACAGACCAGACTAGAAATAAATAAATGTTGTACATAGTACAGTTTTTGTAGGATTTCCACAATTCACAATCCACAATCATGGGTGAATTAGAGTAGTAGGATAAATATTAAAGGAATGTGTTTTGTTGGTACATGAGTTGTATGTAACGTATTAAAAAAAGGTGAACAGTGCACAAAACATTTAGAACTCAAAACCCAAAAGATACAGAAAAGATACTACTTGTAACTACACAGTACACATCCGAATACATAAATAGAGAAAGAAGCAACTTTGGTCTTGATAGCTCCATTTTTTAGCACTCCACAGTCGTAATTCTTCCGCCTGACTTGACAAAAACATCAATTTCTGTTCAGCTGTGGATATTATCAAGTATACATGTGGAAATGTAGGCAGTACACTCGGCAAGTTTGCTTAATACCCCCTTGTGCAGATTCCAACGCACATTCATATATATACAATATATACATAATATCACGGGCACATTAAAACCCGACTCTGTTCCCTGTTCACATACAAACCATGTGTGGCAGACTATTTCGCTTCCATTAAGTTAAAAACTATGGCCAACACCACCAAGAATTATATAGAGCTCGTTCGTTCATCCTATTTTATTATTTCTTCCTCCTTTACTTCTTTACACGAAATAACCGCTACACTCACAAACCAAAACGCACACTCACAACTCACTACACAACACAATAAGAAAGCCATTCTCACCAAAGAAACATTGCTTTCCATAGCATTCTTTTTGGCAAAGCTGAGTCTGTTCGTCATAAATACACCACTTGACATCTCATCAGAAGAGTAATATTCTTTTAATAGCCAACGCCACTCTCATTTCTCTATGCTGTTATATGGTAAAGCAATTCGTGGCGTAAAACATCAGCAGCTTTTCTTGCTTTTCCATCTCTTGCCTCAAAGTGAAGCACATTCAACATTTAACAGTGTACATTGTACATACTAGATACAATAGTAATAGTAGTAGTTGCATCAGTACAAGAAGTACCACCATGTCAAAAAAAAACATGCTGTATAATGTATAATACAGGGAGAATGTGAGGGATGATGGAGAAAGAGAAGAGAAAAATAACATGAACCACACAATGTCTGTAAACTCATGTTCCTCCTATACCATTTCCAACCTAAGTAGAATGACAGTACCAATTTACACAAATACACACACTTGATTATTACCATTGTTATTATTTGAGTACCATAAAAGACTCCTAACAACAAATTTTAGTTAGATTATAAAAATATATAAAAGAAAGAAAGAATGAAAGGAAGCCTCATAGGACATTCTATTTCATGCTCTCGTTTTTTTTCACGAATTTAAAGTTTTAAAGTATAATTATTATTGCACATCCCCACACACTACGAATACATAACTAAACACACACACAGATACACACTCACTCACTCAAGGTGGTACATCTATTACCCATTGCCCATGATATAATGAGCAGATTATAATATACCTCCTATATACTATTCGTAACTATAATATCATCTGGAAATTCTCAGCTGTTGTGAATATTTCATGTCCTTCCTTCTTTTTTTTTGACATACACTTAACCATTAAAATTAGATTATTAAAGATTAACCACAAACATCACTGTGCGAGTAATAAATGAAATTGAAAGAACACAAGACATAAAAGAAGGACACACAGAAAGAAAGGGAGCCGTCTATACATTTTAGCTTCTAGATTCTAAACATTTTATGAAATGTGAAAAAAATAGAGAGATGAGCAGCAGCACACCTATCCATTTGGAAAAATTACAGTTTGAAGCTACAAAATTTCAAACAGTATGATGATCGTAAAGTTGTAAATACATTAGTTTTCTTTCAAATATTTACTACTTCTGCAAAGTTTCACATTTTCATGCATAAATCACGTTATTGTAAGCATAAAAAAAAACTAGATCAGTTTTACGTTTACTTAACTGCATAAATTATGGAAGATGAAAGACGTTTCAATCCAACGCCTCTTCCACTCTACTTGAATTATAATACTTTTTTTTCAAAAAAAAAAAATATACATCATACAGACATGTATACAGAAAAAAACTACATCATGCACAAAAAGTACAATCATACGTCGTAGGCCATAAGATACCATGTTCTTTATTTATTTATCACTATATGTAAACACACTAACACCTCAGCCATGTATATTCATTATCGTCACACTGACATTTGATTCAAGGAACGGAAAACTGAAACTTATGCCCGAATCATCCAATAGAAATAGAATAGAACCAAGGAGAATCATAGAGAAATAAAGAGTGAGCCAGTGAACACGGAGAGAGACACATAGAGACAGACAGACCACTAAAGCAATCCCATAACTCAGGGAAAATAATTTATATTGGATCAAGTGAAATCCCTGGAGAACGTGTGCTGTGTCAGTTCATGTGAACACTTGCAACACTAACAACTCTTGGCGCTTCTTCTTCCTTCCCTTTTCTTTTCTATAAGAAAGAAAGAGACAGGACGAGAGAGGAGAGAGAGAGAGATGTAGAGAGAAACGGGTACTTCGTACTTGTACATCAGAAACCATAGTTGTACCTAATTCTTTCAATACAGATGAAGAAAAGGAATATCTCTGTACAACTATGCATAGATAGTAGATAGATATTACATTATCTCTACACATAATAATACAACGGCCTTTGGAAAGCTGAAAACAAGAAAGAATAAGACAAAAACTAAGCTACAGCTAAACAGATTACCCTCACATACCAAAATCATGAAAGTGCCAAGAATCAGAAGTGGGAAATAAAATCGTATACAGAAGCAAATATAGTATCAACATTATCAATGAGCCAAGCATTTCAATCTAAAGAGACCTGATGTTACAAAAAGTCTTCTCTCTTTCTCAGTGTCTTGCTGTATGCAAGTGTGACTCACTCTCTTTCCCTGTGACTTCATTCCATAGGCACACACGAGCAAAGTTGGCATCGATTTCTTTCCATCGTTTCTTATTCTCACTATATCCGTTTTTATTCTATGTTTCTTTATCTCTCTCTTTTTCTCTCTCTCAGACACACACACTCACAGCACGTCTTGTACTCGATCATGCTTTACATGTAATATAAACCTATCTAAACTCATCTTGTAAATTTTTCATATCTCTCAACTATTTCAAATGTTTTCCTTCATTTTGTTTTATCATTTAAACAAAAGTTTAAAAAAAAAAAAAAAAACGAGAAAAAGAAGGAACATACAAAAAGACAAAGTGGTAGTGAAAGAAGGGAACAAGAGAATTGTAAGAAATGAAATAAGTTTTTTTGTATTTCGTCCTCTCTTCCGTTCTTTCTTTTTGCAAAAAGTGTCCAGTCCAATGTGTGATAAAATCATAAAGTTTCATGTTTAACAGTAGACTGAACTTGACAAAGAGTTACAACCACTGACATGGGATGAAACTTATATGACAACATTTGTTTGTCTCCTTTATCTAAATCCAAATGTCAGTTTTTGCTCCCGTATACTACGACAACTACTACTATTACTACTACCACTACTGTGCCTTAAAGCCGTAAGATGATGAAAGAAGCGTGAAACTGTATACTTCACCTATGTGTAGGCACTAGGCAGACTGAGAGAAAGAAGGATGATTCTATAGCTCAGCACCAACTAACAATGTACAATGTACACACAAATACGATCCTCGCTCACTCACACCAAACACTTGTACAATATACAACTACATAGAACACATTTTTAGCTGAAAAAGTCTCTCTTTTCCATACTCTAACCAGTTACCAGTTACCAGTCACCAGTACTATTGCTACACTTACATGTATAAACAGAAACCAAGGACTTGCAAAAAGAGCCTACAGACAATCCATTTTTCATTTTGTTCCCGACACGCAGTAACTAGTTCTCCTGTATAAACACACATACATACAATACATAACTCTTGATGGGGATTGAACTGTACGGGAAATACACACGTAAACCAAATTTTATCCCCTCCCCCACTACTCCAGCATCTATAGTATCTAGCACAGTATAATAGTCGTGAAGAAAGGAGACGTGTATGGTGTATTCTCTGTGTATTTTTTTACATAACATGTTGATTATTTTTATCCTGTGTGTGTCATTTCCTTACAATTCAACCGAAATCAGCCATTCATTCTCGTCTCGCATATATAGACACAGTAGACAATCACACAAATATCCAGTTGAACCATTTTCTCCATTACGCGCACTATCAATTTAAGTCAACACAAAAAAATCATGCATTTAGGCATATATTCTACAAGTAAAAAAGAAAACATTCTACACTAGTTCACTTATACTGAAGATAAATCTACACAAATATACATATATATTCGCGTGTAATATGTTCATGTATCCATATAATATAAAGATACACGAGATTTTTCTTCCATAGAAACTATAAGATCAAAATGGAATGACAGAACAACTTTTCTTCTTTCTCCGCTTATTTCCTCGTCCCCTTATTCCTTAACAACAAAAGTCAAATCCTTCTCTTTCTTCCCTTCTTTCTTTCTTTTCCCGTCCTAACAAAAGAGTAAATGTTCCAAAATATTCAAAAACTGATTTCCTTGGGATCATTCAATGTTCCACCATTTCTTTCTGAGAAAGCGCTGGCTGAGCAAGCAGGATGATATTATGTTTCTACACAACAAGAACAACAAGAAGAAGATGAAAAACATCTACATCTACATATATATACACAATATACAATATATACACTGTACAATGTACAACAAAATGGGTAATGTAAAGTCCTAAAAAAATGAATTGATGAAATATAAGATTTATATCTTCCATGTTGTATAATATACGCATGAATGTACATTGGTGATACAAGATATAAGATACAAGCTGTTACTGCTCCTTGTTCATACTTCATCCAGAATATACAGAAGAGAAAGAAGCCTGATGATGTGGTATCTATGGAGAAAAAAAATAGGAAAGCAAACAACCTAAACGGATGGAGGGAACGAGATAACAGCAAGAGAGCGTATAATATGACCTATCATTCATTCTGTCTCGTATTACATATAGCTGAATGTTGAATGTTATAATTTTAACAATCCATCCATACTCTACTCTACTCTAAAGTAACATAAATAAAAAGGAGAGAGTCCTTAACTTTTAGAAACTCCACAGGGGGTGGGGTAATCCAGACTTACATATTACATTTAATTGAAAACGACTAGGATGAAACCTAACTTCAATTTTCATCAATTAGGGATTTAACTACATCCAATCTAGCAAATCAGACAGTATACTCTCTCTATTCATTTCCTGTATGAGCATTAATGCATGTTTGTACAATATATTATAAGAGTCATTTTTTTGTGCTAAATGTATATATACACACACACATTTTGACTAACCCTATAGTTCTACGACTTACAAAGTACTTTATGAACTCGTTTAGCTTAAATATACTCTTGTCACAGCTTCTCCCTCTTATAATTCCCTATTGAATTTTTTTTTTGACATACCCCCTTACACAAATCTGAAAACGTACCCAGTACCCAGTATGCATAGTCTTGAAGTAATGTCATGTAAGTCGTAGGGAACAAAAATTACACATTATAGTATGATGTATGATACTCATCTACTCCTTTTATTTATTTACACTAATTTGTACTTTTTGAAAAGTAATAAAATAAATTACATTCATCAATCCTTTCATTTAACAATTTTTGTACTCTGAATAACAAATCAACATTTCTAAAAACAAATTTAAAATAACAAATAAACTGTATTGTACATTGTTAGTCATTCATAATTTGGAGAGAAAACACACACAGAAAAAATTGGATTTACTTTTGTATAAAAATTTGAATGAAAGACTCTGAAAGATTTTGTCGTGTTGGTGGAAAATTAGTACAATAACACCAAGGAGCTAGATTTCAAGACCATGTCAAAGAAATTTGAAAAAATAACAAACGACGTTCCTCATGTCTTTCAAAACCGTCACATCCTTCATTCCTCCTCCATTACTCAGACGAAGGAGCAGAAGAAGAAGAAGAAGAATCTATGTCTGTACAATCTATGTGTAGACGTATATTCATAGGCATCATGTCTTTTGAACTCATTCCATCATTCTATACTTGAGTCTAATATTACATTCAAAAAGTCAATAGGAGAAAAATCAACCACATACATAGCTTTCCCAGACGGACATGCTTGTCTAAACCGTGTAAATACGACAGTGAGAAAGTGTGAGTTTGAAATGGATCACCATGATGATTGAAGGGAAAAGAAAACTCAAGATGACTTAATAATCAGTCCTATCAAAGTCAGAAAAATATACTGATGAATCGTGAAGGGGAAAAAACAAACATATATTCTATTCAAAAGAACTATAGTCGTAATAATAATAATAATCATAATAATAATAACAATATTCATGACTATACTTAGTACTTTTACTTGTAAATTTAAAGAATAAAAAGTTTTTTATATCTTACAAGTCTACAAAAACTTATTACTACTATGTATAGACTAAAAAAGAAAAGAAAAAAGATAGAATCTAAACTAAAAGACCTTTCAGCACTAGATTTTTGGCTGTACACACAAAGAACAGTCTTTTTAACTTTGATACTTTTGTTATCTATACGACTAATTTAGTTTTACCGTGTATTTTAGTAGTTAGAAAGTAAACTCTAGTAATGTTTCTGTTCTAATGTATAGACATTATGCTTTATGTATGCATGTATATATAGATTTAGAACCAGTACTGACCTTTTATTGAATCGTAGCACGCAGTCACACGTCCATTTTGAACTTCCACATTGGGTGGTGGATGGGCAAATTTGCATTCGGTGTCAGGACGTGAACACTTGTTCCTTTGAAATTCTCTGCATACTTCCAACTGTAGCCACCGTGAGTCTTTGATGTTCAGTAAATTGTTCACATTTACCATTGCCATATTGTTCATTTCCAATTAACCGGTCGTAACTTCAAAAAATAAGGAAATCTGTAAAGAAAGAAAAGAGTAAAAAGTTTATTAGTCTAAAGTCTAAATACAAAGTACATGTTCTTAAAATAACTAAAGTCAACCATGTGCATATACACACACAAAAGTAATATAACATGTTTCAGTAGTATTATAATATTATTTTATTATAGAAAATTTGTTTGACAACTTTTAATTAAATTGTATGAAAATAATACAAAAAGATTTCTTTTCTTTTTTTTTATATCTACATGTATACATCATTTATAAACAAGATTCGACAATGCTTTCTTCTTCTTTGTTTCTTTCGTTTTTATTAGAGGAAAACTACATCCATAAATATCCTTCTGTTTGATTTGCTTGGCTAGCAATTTAGTTGGATTGCTTTGACTATATAGCTCTAGTTAGCAATATATGTAGTAGTATCTAGATTGCAGTTATATATACCATATGACTTGTATTACATATAAGACTTCCCACGACACGAGTATTTGACTTTGACGCCAATTTGTTTGAAACGATTTGAATACGTTTGAATGGTCAAATAAGTTATT
>JABASP010000370.1:0-56331 GCA_019776565.1 Sminthurinus signatus
ACCTCTAAAACTAATTTTAATGAGCTGATTTTTTCAGAGGCTATTTTCTAGACCAAAAGGAACAATGTGACGGGTTCCTGGCTTAAGATTTCTCAAAAGTTGGTATTTTGAATCCCTCTACCGTACACCGTACACGTCCTCTTCCTTTCATTTCCTTATTCTTTTTTTAATACCTTTGAAATCATACAAAGAAAGATAAGAAAATACACCTCCAACCTCGACGTCTGGAGATATTTCTACTTGTATACGTGTATCATGTGCTGCATTGTGTATTATTTATTTAGTTTGCTTTTAACGAGTCATATTCATTCAAAGTTGACGTCTAATCTTCCTTCTTTTCAAGGAGATAAAGAAGTGGAACAACGAGCAACGAGCAACGGTGTGACAACCAAAAGCCACATGACATAATACAACGTGCGATATTACAAATCATGTGTACTTTGAAATTGACGATTGACGATTATTGACGACTGAGAAAAGTAACCAATGTTTATTTTCACAGATTAAGATTGTTTAGAAAACAAACTCAACATGCAAAGACTTGGAACAAAATTCAAATCCATTCTCACAAGCTGTAGCCATTCATCATTCATCATTCATAAATCAAATGTGTATGTTTGTTGTGGGTTGTGGCAATCTATTATCATTATGATTTTCATTGCAATTGTTCATTGTACATTACACATAAGAAAATTGATAGTTTTCTATCTTACATCCACCACGACTCAATTAAGTAGTATTTATTATGCACTTCAACCTTACAATTAGACTTTAGACGAAGCTTGAGTAAAATGTAAAATTTAGCTTGAAACCTGAATGACTCTGGCCATTTCTTGTTCTACTCCTCCGTCATCCGTCATCCACCACTTCATTATATAATGATATACAAACAGAGCACCGAGCACAAAGTACAAAACGCCGTATGAACAATGTGTAAATTGTAAAGTGTAAGCTTGATGAACATGAGCATGGACGTGGATGTGTTATATGTTATATGTTATGTGTTATATGGGGCGAGGATGAACTGAGATATCTTTAAGTTAAATAGTGATAAAGATAATAAAAAAGCTATAGTTTTTTCTCTACATACAACGTAAAATACTTATGTATTATGTACATTAGTTTGAGCGGGCTTGTGTGAGAGAGGTGAGAGGTGAGAGGTGAGAGACTTTGGTGTAAAGTGTAAAATGCTTTTATATTTTATATTATGCTTATTGTAAATTTAAATACTTATTGTATCTTGTATCTCTACTTGTGTCAATAAATATGTAATATGTAATATATTGAATGCTCAAACACTCATCCTCTTACCTACACACTTTGCATTACCTATAGCCTGTACGACGGATGAACAATAAGCAATACCTTTATGTTTCATATGATGTAAGTGACATCAAGTTTTGTTCCAAGCTGAATGCTGAATAAGTAAGTAAGTAAAGTAACTCGGACGATAAGGATGTATAAATTATTATCAGTGGATGGTGAACAGTAAATCGTAATTAAACAGTTATTACAATATTTTGTATTTTGTATTTTGTAATTTTTATGCATACGCTTTCAATATTCAAAACACCAAATAGAAAATTGAAAACACTTTGTCATTTTTTTTCATACTATTTGTACGATTATATGTTATATGTATTGTCATAAATGTCAGGGGAAAAAGTTATCTTAAAACTCTTGAGATTTGACTTTGTCCAATATACAATATATACATAATGCATAATACATAATACATGTGTGATAATGAGTAATGAAAAATGAAAACGGTGAAGTAATAATCCAGGATGAAAAAACTTCAAATCAAGCCAAGCCAAACGAAAAGCCAAGTCAGCGAAAAACTTGGTACTTTTGACTTGTGATTAATTATCAATGCGCAGAAAAATACCCATGATACGAATACGAATGCGACTATAACAAACAACAAATAATAATAATAATAATAATAATAATAAATAAAATAACATGATATCGTCTGCAGTCCATAAGTATTTTCATTTTCATTTGGATTTCAACATGCTGATGATAACTTAACTTGTTCTCTCTTTCCATTTCCAGTTTAATATACTTAATACTTATACCTTATACTTACTTATTATTACTTATATTATAGGTTATGATGTGGATGCTCATGCAAAATAAATACATATGTAATAAAAAAAACTTGGCACTTTATTAGAGCATGATAAAAAGTGATCAGCGATCAGGCAGCGGATGAAGGTGATTCGTGATTCTTTGAACCACACACAAACAGGTGATAATAAAAATAAAAAATACGGTCACACACATCACATCCACATATGATATTTCATGTAAAAAATTACAATATGTAATATGTAATGCTACATGAAAGTAAAACATAAAACGTAAGCGGTCTTGAATTCAAAATTCCAAAGGTAAAAGGTAGAACACATTTGAAACAAGATAGAGAAATGTTCTAGGTAAATCTAAAAGTACATATTATTATCTCACATTAGTATTATTATTATTAGCAACAGACATTGGAATTGGAATAGAAATAGAAATAGCAACAGTTGTAAATATCTAATATCTAATACAAGTATTACAATAATTATTATCAAAGAGCCTTGGTACTTTGATGTTGTTCAGAGAGAGAGAGAGAGAGAGAGAGAGAGAGAGAGTAGAGTTGAGAGTGATAAGACAATTATTTGCTAATATACAAATTATTACGAATTATTGGCGTATTATTATTATCATTTGAAACGCCGTACGGTTTGGTACTTTGGTATTTGGTGTGACAGGACACGACAGCATAAGAAAATAGGCAACTTTTTTTGGTGCTGATAAATAATTCTACATCTACAATCTATATTCTACATTCTAGATACTTTTGAGCTTTGAGCTTTGAGTTCTCCTCTCTTGAGCTATACAAATCACTCATCATGCTCCACTCCTAACTTTTGTTATGCTTTTTGTCTCATGTCCACTGTCAGCCTCATTCATTCATTCTTTGAGCGGTGGAGAGGGAAGTTTTTTATTATATACATATCTATCTGATTAGTTGGTGATTTCTCAGCTCATAATTCGTAATTCATAACTAAAACCGTGTATGGTTTACCACAGACGATTTGTAATTTGAAAAAAGGTGGATGAACAAAGTAAAAAAACACAAAATGTATGAAAAATGTAAAGGTAAGTATAGACATTTGTAAACAAGTTTATTTGAAATCATCGCTGTTATTGTAAATTGTAAATCGTCAATCGTCAATACTGTTAGCATTGGTTTTCTACGTATATTATTCATTTGTTTATTCATATTCGTTTTGGTAATAAATAGTGATGTAGGAATAATAATTGAGAAATGAGGAACGAAAAAAATGGCAATCATCAAAGTTAAACTTAGCAAATAAACGCGTAGAAAGGAAACCTAAATAGATAAGATATCGGGATGGATTATGTAAAAATAAAATAAAAAGAGTGTCTCTATCTCCATTCTCTGTTCTCCATTCTCCATTGTCAATGTATATTGTATAGATACATACACATTTATTTGCTACATTTGTAATTTGTAAGTTGTATTTTGTAGCGTGTTCTACCCTTAATATTGAATATACCTAATGCCTAATACCTAATACCTATTGCCGATATCTAATATATTTATGAGTACATGTGTCGTCTCTTGTATACTCTCTTGTTCTCTTGTACTCTTGTAGTTTTAGTTGTGTATGTATGCATTATTTATGTAGGTATTCTGTACTCTGTATGCTGTATTATGTATCACTTTTCACCGTCTAGTACCATTTACCATTACTTGAAATGATGATGGTGAACAATGTGTAGATAATAGATAAGGAAGGAGAGCAGACTCGAACCAAAAAATTGGAGAGAAAAAAAAAAGAGTTTACATGTACAATGTACAAAGTACAAAGAAATTGAGAAGGGGGCCAGACATTGACCAGATACACAATTTCTCTCTAAATGTGGCCACACAGACATATTACATATTACATGTATTGTTTTGTTGTACGTATACATATTGTACATATAGAAAAAAGATACATATGGTCGTAAAAATGCTACTCATACTCACTAACTCTTATTCTTCCCTTGTTTCTTTCTCCAGTTCTCCAGTTCTCGAGTCTCGAGTTCTCAGTCTGGGGAATTTATATGAGTTTTTCCTCTCCTGGTTTGTGGTGTGATATCTATACTTATGTATGGATTATAGATGTACAATCTACAATCTACAATATACGGATATGAATGGTGAATGGACATTGGTTTGGTGAATCCATCTATAAAAATAAGCAAAGAAATCGATACAAAGTAAATAAAACATCTATAAAGGAGAGGAGCCTTTCTTGATTTAGCACTAGAGAAAAAGAGTCTAGAGTCTAGAATCTAGAATCTAGAAAGAGAGAGAAAGAGAGAAAAAGAGTGTTATATTAGAAAAAGTTTTTCTCTCTGACTTTGACTTTAGCTTTGACTTTAGCTTTAGCTTAGCTTTGGCTTGACTTGACTTGGCTGTCTCCGTTCGTTTCCTCATCAATGTAAAAAGGCACGCAAAGAATAGGGCGTTTTCCTAAGCAACAGGTCACATATACAGAATACAGAAATACGGGTATACATTATACATTACACACAAAGTTGGAGAGAGGGAGAGAGCGAGTCTTTTAATTATCCAGGAAAAAACTCATGCACATTCGGTAATTTTTTAATGGGAGGGAAAAAGAGTTTGAGTGAACCACGGAACTATATTAATTGAATCGCGTGCGAATCGGTCATCGTTTTCCTTCTAATCAACTCAAAGTCGCGTCTTTAGAAATTAATTTTCAGCGACTCTTTCTCTCTCTGTCTTTCTCATTCTCATTCTCATTCTCTTTCCTATTTCAATTTGTAGATATTTTGATGATCCTTTGGTCTCTTCCTTTTACCTTTTACCTTTTACTTTTTTCTGTTTCTGTTTCTGTCTCGTCTATTTTTATGCTCATGTCTCCGGTTTTTTTCTCTCTCGTCCATCCTTTATCTTTTACTTATGATTATTAGTTTTAGCTTTAGTGTTATGTGTTATTTTGTATGTACATTGTACAAAATGATTTTCTGAGCGACGTCCCATGTGATAAAGAGAGATGGAAATTTACATTCAATATTCAACTTGCATAGAAAATTGGGAAGCAATCACATTTCACATTTCACATTCCCCATTTCTTCTTCATCATCCACAACAGGAGCGATCATTATTCTAATTAGTAATTATATTGTCCCTTTTTTAATTTTTTAACCACAATTCCTTTCACATGCTTTTTACCGCTGCATTGACCGATGTATTGACAACTGACTGTTAAAAATTCATACGCATTTACATTCATATTTATGTCATGATGATGATGTTGATCATGGACGATTGACATATCAAATAAAAACATTAAAGATACATTGAATAGATTATTTGTCAATGATGATGGTGATGATGATGCTGATGATGGGAAATGGGAAATGTCCTCAAATTACACAGTACATTGACTGTGAGCTCTTCATTGTTTTTCCCTCTTGATTCTTTGTGGCTCGTGACAGTGGGATTTATACGTATGAAATATGTCTTCTTAATTCACCCCAAATGACACTGAACACTGAATGAACATGAATTTTATTTGGACGCTCACTTCTCAATTCATATCAACTATCAACTATCAACATTCGGATTCTGATTCCCATTCCCATTCACAATCACAATCACATTCAGATTCACCCCAAGTTCCAAGTTCCAAGCCCCCAGTTCACAGTTCCAAGTCACACACAAACACACACAAACACACACACGGAAAGGCAAAAGGCGAAAGGCAGAGTCGTGTGAGGGCATTCGAGCATTTTATTTCAGTGTGTGTTTTCCACATAGTCATGTACACAGTCAATCTAGAGTATGTATCAACGTGTATGAATATCAATGTCAATATAGTTCATGAGGTCATGAATGAAGTGAATAAAGTTATTCGACATTGATTTCACTCCGTGTGCAATGTACATAATGTATTATGCATTCGAGTGCAGTAGAATTGTGAATGGAGAATGTAGAATGTGGAAGGGGATGGACAAGTATGTACGTTCATTAGATAGTGAATGAGACGGACGATGGTGGTGGATGTGGAAAAAGAAGGGAGGAAAAAAAAGAGGAATTAAAAGTCCAGGCTTCCTATAAATGTGCTATCAAGCTTGCATCAAGGAACATGGAGGTGGAAAGGAAGGAAACGGAAATAGGAGCACGGCGAAAGGGAACGGATACTAGAAACTTGACAAGAAAAAAAACCTGGAGATTCATGAGAAAGAAAAGTGAGTCACACAGACACATTTACTATATACTATTATACTATCTACTATCTATATTTATATAATACAATATACAATATAGATATAGATATTTAGACAAATACTTTCATGATTGCACGAACAATTTCTCATTTTCATGCATATTGTAAATTGTATATTGTATAATGGAGAACAGCACGGTCAATGCTCATAGAATATTTAGTCATGTTGTCCCATGTAAAAGAATACACAAGCTTTACTTTACTTTACTTTACTTTGTCTTTTGTCCATCCTCTGTAAATATAGTAAATAGTAAAAAAAGATATGGATATTCTGTATTTTGTGGAGACTTTAAACTTTTGTTACATATTCTTTTTTCCGCTGGGCGTTTTATTGTTATTGTTATTCTTTTCCTCTTCTTTTGTTTTCTGCTTGAATATTCACTATATGTACATTGTATGTACATGATACATTATACATAATATTCTGAGCTTTGAGCTTTGAGTTTAAAAGTCCAGACAAAAAGGAAGTAGATGACGAAAGAGGAAAAAGGAAAAGGAGTAAAGGAGCATTTATCTGTACCTTTATAAAAATAAATAATAAATTGAGAGACAGATTTTTCAAGTCATTATCATCTTCATTGTGCATAAAAATGGAGGAAGAGACAAAAATTACCATCCTTTCCATTCCAACTTTACTAAGACTAAGAAGACTAAGAATTACAAGTTACAAGTGGAATTATCAAAATGATGCGTGTACTTTGGTCCATCCGTGATCCGCAGTGCGTAAGAAGTAAGAAGTAAAAAAAGAGATACATACAATATTCACACCCGGATATTCGTATCCGCTTTCTTTTCTTTTATGTTTCATGTACGGATGCATCACACAGTCTTTTCCTTTGTCATTTCTTGAAACTATAGTGTGCCTATTTAAACGAGCTACCTTGATCATTGATTATGCATTATTTAATTAATTACGTACAATATTATTAATCAGCTGTTATCAGCTGTCATTGTTTTTCAAGGAAAGGGAAAACTGTCATCTGTCATCATTTTTCTATTCTTTGAAACTTGATTTGATCTCATCACATTTCGTTCATCCGTATTCGTAATCTGTGTGAGACTGGGTTGCTGGGACAAGGTATTGCGATTTGAGATTTGAGCTTTGAGATTTTGAGAATTGTGCATGTACACTTTTGTACAGTCACCCATTTTATAGTTTCTGTTATGCAGTTAGTTGAGTTTGGCAGTTCCTGCATGCAACCAAACCAAACCAAACCAACAAGCAAGTCAATTGTCAATTGTCAAGGGTAAACCTGAGACTGAGCTAAAAACATTGAATTGAATCATGACAGACCAACTATCTACAAAAAACAAATATATACAATATACATGCACACGTGAGTATAAAATATCATGGAAATACAAATGTAAAATGTACACATTGTAAATGATAAAGGCATCATGTATTATGTATAAGAAGATTGCAAAATAAATACGGATATTCCGTAAGGAACTAGCGACTCACTGTCACAATTGTCTCTATCTCCATTTCTCATTTCTCTTGTGAGTCAATGTTTGTATTTCTGTTTTCTGCTCGTGTGTGTGTGTGTGTGTTTGTATTTGTGTGTCTTGATGACAATGAAAAAGTCGTTGATAATTTTGATGATGATACATAATCATGACAAAGATGATGATGATGATGATACTAATAATGATAATAGTGATGATAGTGATGATAGTGTGCCATCATTTGTGCCAATCTCCAATAGATTAAAATAAAGGAAATGCTCAATGAAAAGAGATGACCTGGATTTTAAACGTATGTTAAATGTTATATGATCTATGAGTAAACTTGTGTATAACGTATAAGTTTAATACGTATTTTATTCTATTTTGTTTTAGTTTATTTTATTCCCATCGGCAAGAAAACACAAGTCTCACAATCACAAGGGAATAGAAAATAAAAGATAGAAGAGTTCAAAGAGAAATTGTCCAACCGTATGACAACATGTAAAACGTTGTATTTTGTTTTATGCATGTGTTATAACTTGTAAGATTTTCTATTAAATATCAAGGTCTGGACTATAATATAAAATAATATATACATATTATATTTTTTAAATTGAATTGGATTGGACTAATTACAAATTCCTTCTAAAATTACAAATTAAAATTCAAGAAGAGAAAACACAAGTATCAAGTATTTATCTCGTTACAATTGATTTTTTTTCACTTAGTTTTTTAGTTTTAATCTTTTTTCCAATTAATATTTGCATTCTCTTTTGCTTGTTTTTTTATAAAATAAAATATTATTATTGAACATTTTACATAAATATTTTGTTTAATCAAGTAAATAGCTTGACAGATTAAAATATAAAAAGACAAAAAGATTCAATAGAACTTTAAGCATGTATTTTGTACTACAAATTGTAAATTGAAGTACATTTTCTTGTTTAATTCACAACATTCCAAATTCCAAGTCTAAAAAAACCACGGGTCTTATTTCTGTACCGCCGAAACGCCAGACAATGTTATATAATAAACATTCAGCAAAATGTAAATTTCCTAAGCAACTGAAATCTCTGCCGATTGCGTGATTATGTAGTGCTAGCAGCCAGAAAAAGTAAGTAGATTTTGAAGTTGACGTTCCAGTCTGGTTTAAAAATAAAAACCCCCCAGAATAACTCGTATTTTAGGTACAATATAATACGTACTTTAATTGTACGTACTATTTAATTTCAGTTGCTTAGGAAATTTACATGAAGGAATTTCAAAATGTTCTTTAATTGACTATGTCTGGCGTTTCGGCGGTACAGAAATAAGACCCGTGAAAAAAACCAAACAATCACTTTTTTACATACCTCATGATATTTTTTTTAGATGGTTCTTGCATTTATGTGTAAAGAATGTCAAGTATTTTTTAAAAATTAAATATATTAAAATTTCATTATTTAGATTTCAAGTCTGATTGAAAAATAGATATGCAAAATGCAAAGTTTTTTAATATTTAATTCCTTAGCATGAATTTTAATTGAAAAAAAAACTTTCCACTATTTTTGATTTCCAGTGTGGATTTAAATGTCCTGAGGATTAAGTTGAACAAAGAGAAAAAGTGTGAGTGAGTTTCATCGTCTGTGGTCTACACCATTACCATCTACTGTTCCTGAATCAAACCCTCAAGCCTCAAGTTGATGCTGGAAGTTGCAAGTCAACTGGAAAGTGGAAAGTGGCAACTGGAAGGGAAAAGGGAACCGTCTAAGAAAAAAGTTGTTCCTAATGTATAAGAGTCCTATGTATAATGTGTAAGATAGCGTCCGTTGAAACTTTTGTTTCCTTTTTTCTTCTTCCTGTCCCCTTCCAACTTCCAACTGAAAATATAACATAACAAACAAACAACAAAGTCTCTCTCTCTCTCTTTAAAATAGCATTAATATTTTTTCTTCCCTTGACGATAAGGGCAAAAATGTCTGTTATTTTTAAAATGCACATTTCTTCCGTGGAATATTAATGAGATTTGATGCAGCCTGTTTTTTCTGTTTCTTTTTCTTACTGATGAAGAATGTATACATTTTATCTTGTAGATTCATTTAAAAGCAGCACTGTCTCATTTCAGCATTTTATTATTATTATTGTTAATTTTTGGTCTAATATAAAATATGCAAACAATGTACAAGCCAATCCACCATTTTCTCTCAGAGTGTAGAGTAATTTTGTACCTTTGTTGTCCGAGTAAACGGATGCATAGGAATTTCATACCGAGTTTAACGTATCCCCAGCGAAGGGAGAAAAACGATAGAGGAGGCTTTGAAATGATTAGTTGTATCAAGTCCCACTCTAGCGAAAGCCAGTCAAACCTCCTCAACCTTTTTCTCATCCTCTTTCCAACTTTTCCCGTCTGCCTTTGCTTCTTGTCTCAAACTAGACTTTTAACTTGATTCACGTTTTCTAAACAGCATAAAGTTAATATATGCAAATTGGAGCTTGAGATTATTTATGAGTAAATTAATTGAGAATTTATGCAAATTGGAAAAAATGTCTTTTTTCTTTCATAATTCATCATTCAAATTTAAATGTGCATGCATTTGCTTGATGAATAGAACTATTTGCATTGTAAGTTGTGTTTTAGTGAGTATTTTGAGCTGAATTGAGTATCATGTATAAAATAAGATTAAGTGTAAAAATATGAAGCATTAAATTAGTTTTATAAACTACAGATACACAAAAAAAGATAACGACAAACGACAACGATATTCAAATGCTCTTAATTTTTCCATTTTAATTTTTATTCAAATTAAACTCGTTTCTTTTCAATTTTGAACGAACATTTGCATTGTAAAATGAAGAGTCCTAATTAAAAATTAAACATGAAATTCTAAGAGGTTCTCTTCAATTTCTACTCAAGTAGTATTTATTTAGCTTCTACTTTTGTAGCATGGAAAATGGAATCGAAAAACTTAAAATTCAAATCAATGGACAAAGTACAAAGTTTTGATGAACTTTATAAATAATGCTGAGTACGTGATGCTTTTGATGGTAAACTGAATACATTGAGAAAATTGTAAACTTACAATTTACAGCTAATCTACTGTACTGTGTAAACTGTCATGTCCTGTACTCGACGAAAATCATTAATACATTGAATAAAGAATAAACCATAAAGTACTGAGGATTTTCATCTCATTTTTAGCCGGGTCCGGGCTTCCGCATTACTTTAGCTTTTACTTCCGCTAAAATCTCTTCATCCCACAACCCACTCACACCGTTTCCGCTCGGATCTCTCGGATCCGCTTCGTCACTGGATGTAAATGTAAGATGATGAAGACCCTTCAAATTTCCATTATATTTCCAATTCTATCAATTTTATGCAGTTCTTTTTATAGAACACTGAATACCAAAAAATGAGATGAGTATCAAAATATGACAAACCATGAGCCACCAATTTCCTTGTTTTGTACTTGGCAATTCATCTTCAATTCTATCAAAATTCAGTCATTGAATTCTTTTGAATTTATTTCAAGTTTTTTGGTTTGTTATTTGTCATACGCATAGTAGTTTTGAAAACAGTTTCTTTTAAAGTTATAAATGAAAATCTTCTGCATTGTAATAATATCAACTTAATAGTCTCATAACTCAAAACTCGTAACCTTGAAATAAATAAAAGACAGCAAACAATGCAACTACAAAAAATACTTAAATGGTTTATAATTTGAAATTATTGTGATTCATGTGTGAGTGAAATAATTATTGTTTTTACACGCTCATCTATTGTTTTAGAAATATACTTTCCTTTCTGATTTCTGAAAACGTACTAAAAATTAATGAATTTTCATTGTCTTTTGTCTTTTAAATTCTGAAACACAAAACACACAAGCAAATAAAAAATTGGATTGAATTTTGATGCACCTTTTTTCAAAGTCTTGGATTTTTAGTTTTCCAGCATGTGTAATGTGTAATTTCGTAAGCATTAATCATTATTCATTTATTGAAATGCACTTGCTTTGATGCATGTGAACAAAGAACAAAGCCATTGTTTTAAAAGCTATCCGCATTCCATGTATAAATAATATATAATAATGTGACGTCATTTAATTGTTATTAATTCAAGTCGTAAATAATTACTTGTACAATATACAGCATAAAACATCAAACAAACCACACATGACATGTACTAAGCATTTATTCATGTTGCATGTTGCATGTGCAGTGTGCAGCTGAAACCTACGTAGTGCATTGTATATATTATATTATTATCAAAATGCTTGTGTAACCTGTTCCGTGTAAAATGTAATACTATCCACAGAAATAACGTGATACTTGTCATTTGTCATTCTCCATTCTCCATACACAAGATGAATATAAAACTTGATCCGTGTGTTTTACTCCCTCTGTGTCACATTTTTAAATTCCGAAACTTTTCATGTCATATACGAATATAAAATATAAAATAGTGTATCGATAAAAATAGTCAACACGCCAGTATTTTCAGTCCTCAGTTCTCAGCCATGTATCACATGTCACATCCATGTGTTAAAAGTTAAAATAAAGTATAGTATATAGTATATTATATAGGCCTTGATTTTAGAAGCACATTCCGATTCCGACTCCGATTTATATAATAGAAAATACTGACCTGATTTTATTTTTTCAGCCAAGCTTGACTGAACATTATTTTATGCATCATTATTCATTATATCATTATGCATTGTTCTTACATGCTATAAATTACTTATAAAAGGGCAGCGATGTTAATAGTTAATAGTCAGTGGTTAATGGTAACTGTTGAGGAATTTTCTCAAGTCTCAAGATTCAAGATTCAAGATTCAAGTCTCAAATCTCAAGGCGGCTTTTCAGAAGACCGATTTTTTCCGTGGGTTAGTTGGCTGTTTAGTTGGTTGGTTAGTGGTGAGTTTGTCTGGTCCTTGTCTGGTTCTGATCGTTGATCGCCTGCCTGTTCCTCTTCACATTCAGTTTCAGTTTCAGATTCAGATGTATATTATGGAATGCATCTTGTATTGTATCTTGCATCTAGATTTTGGTTTTGGTTTGATCTGGTTGTTAGTTGACGGGTAACTGACAAGTGACAAGAGACAGAAGGCCTTTTACTCTTTCGTCTTTCGTCGAGAAGATGGGCGACGTGTCATGTCATTATTCATTATTCAAGTCCTGGACTTTGTTTCCTATTCTTTACATCTCCACAGAATCTAGAATCTATGTAGAATGTAGAATGTAGAATCTAGAATCTAGACTAAATTCTGGATGCTGGACTTGACTTCGAAAGGAAAATTTAAGTCTCCTCCTCTTTTATTTTTTATGTGTAGATGTTTTTGTTTTTACAACTCTCTTTTTACAATTTTCATAATCTTTTTTACCATAAAAGGTTCATCTCTACTTTCCACAAAACTAAAAAAAAATATCAAACTAACCACCCTTGTAAATTTTCAAAATGCAGTCATTTTTATTTTCATAATTCATGTACCATTTAGCATCAAGAGGTTGAACATTGAACACCCCTAATTATAAAAAACTAAACATGTAGTATTGCAAACATCTTTTTAAAAATGTAATATGCTTCACAGCAAAAAAGCTCGTGAAAACTGTAGAAAAAAAAGGCTGTTCAAAATTATGGACCATTCATTTGAAATGTAAGAAAGTGTCATGCAAAATGAGCATGTTCCATCTTCCATCCAACTTTTAATATTATATTATGGATTATGGCTTATCATAAAAAATTAATAAGAGTGATGAATACTGTAGATTTAACTCCATATAATGCATAGAAATTTTTTCATGCCCATTCGTACTTGATCATTGATCATGACCATCCTTATCTCATCTTCTCACATGTAATTACTGCGTTAACATTTCAAATGATGGAAGGTCAAGTTGATGCATGAATAAAGAACATAATATATAATATAATATTTAGTATTTAGTAGAGCATAGAGAATGTATGATGTATGATATCTAATATCTAAAACTTGTCAAATTAGCAATAATTATTATATCATTTCTTATAGCTTTTCTATCAAAAGCACACCAAACACCACACACATGACATAAAAAATGCGGACACCAGCACAAACCACATAAATTTTACTACAGAAAAGTTGATAAGAAGTTCTTCTAAACATTTCCTTGTTCGCTCTATTTTATATGACACTCTGCACTCTGCTCATTTTAACTTGGAATAGTTAAGCTAACTATATTAACTATATTATTCAACTTTTAACTTGCATAATGCATAATGCTTTGCTTTCTTAAGGATAGTACATAAGAAGTAAAAAAAACCATAGGAAAACTAGTTGTAAAATAAAACATAATGAATGAATTACAAATTACAAACCATACAAACTACAAAAATGACATAAACATTTCAGCATTTTATTTTCCCATCTGTTTAATAATTCTCTTTGATATTTACGATTTACGATACCTCCGTGCTCCGTACATCGACACTGGATATTGGACATTGGACATGATGCCGATTGCCAATCATTGCAATTCACTGCCGGTCAAAAACATATTTGTACATGACAATGATCCATTATACCTGCAAACAACAAGTTACAAGCTCCAAAGAATTTAGAATGTAGCGTGACTAAAAGGAAAAAAAAGAAAACAAGGAGAGTGAATTCAATTTGCAAAGTACCTACAATTTTACCTGGCTCACTTTTCTCCTTCTGTCTTCAGTCTTATGCATTTGTAGAAACATGTATAATACATAAAATGTATACAAATCAAAATTCATTGGGTATTGGGCCCAACATAAAAACATCGCAGGTTATTATTAATGATGTACAGGCCACATTCATTCTACAATCTACATTGTACATGTTCATGAACTATTGAATTATGTACATTTATTTCTTTTCGTTGGTGATTTTCTCCTTCTCCCGTTAGTCGACTGTTGGTTGTTGGTTGTTGGCTCTTTCATGTCCAGAATCCAGAAGTTCACTTTGATTTCATATGACGTGTCCATGAAATATTGATTGACCAGAGGAAAAGTTGAGAAGCAGGAATGATCCAAGTCATTTCACTTCCAAGTATTTACAACTTACAACACAAGGCAATATTATGCAGGTTGCACATCCAACATCCAACATCCAACAAACATTCAAATGTATATATCCGTATTTGTACTCGTACTTGTATTCAGTGTTCAATGTCAGAGGAGGAAAAATAATTTGAACAAATTGAACATACGCATTACACATTACACACTGCACATACCTCTGTAAGTTTGTTGAGAATAGAGAAATAGAGAACAGAGAACTCATTCAGTATTCAATATTCAGTTGAAACTGATACACTTTCGTCTCAGTGTGATACTAAACGTTAACCCTTTTGTGCATGATACACACAAACTACAAACCAAGTTTTACATAATACATGATCCATGATGCATAATCCATGCACTTGTTTAAAGTTTGTACTTTGTAGTTTGTAGTTTGTAGTTGATACTTGATTGAAATCAAATCATCATTTGTGTGTATATTTTTTATTTTTTATCGTGTATGTCAATGTCCCATGGTCAGCAGTCAGCAGTCAGCAGTCAAAAGCCAAAAGTCAGTGGGCAGGATTCAACTGTATGAGCGAGCCTTTTTCATTCACACTCAAATTTCAATCTTGAATCTTGAATCCTTTCATTCAAAGCTTTTATTATAGTAAATAAAAAACAAAAAATACAATCTGTATACGTGCGATTGAAAAATTCCATGAGTATACGTATTTGTTCTCAAGTACTTGAAACTTTTGTTAATTTCGTCAGTCTAGTAACCAATTGCACATTATTCATTAGTAAATATTATTATTAATTATTAATAATAAAAAAGATGAGTGGGTTTGGGAAAAACGGGATAAAAATAGGACAGATAAATAATTATCCTATCTCTTGTCTCCTGTTGTATTTTCCACAGTTGGTTTTGGCCGTTTGTAATTTGTCTTGTTGTCATTTGTTTCAAATTTCAAATATGGGTCAAGATTTTCTAGATACTGGATTCTAGACACTTGATATTTAAAAATATGAGATAATGGTGCATTTTTATCATGTGGAGAGATAACCTGAGAATTGAACGTGTGTTTCAATTTTCAATCCTACCCGTATATTTCATACAAACTACAAACAATATCTATATTTTCCATTTTCCATGGAATAGATATAACATGTATTTTGTATTTGTATTTTGTATTTCACATGTTGTACATTGTACATTGTGCACATGGTACGTGTTACTGTAAATTTTCTACATGCTACATTCTACATTCTACGTGCAACATGCATGTTGCATGTGTTTGAATTTTAGAATAGGGTTTGTTGTGTACCAGAGTGTACTTTTAATAGAAATATGATGATACAAACTACAAACTACCTACAAAATATATACAAAATACAAACGGAGGGAATAAAAATGGAAACAAGCAAATGAAGAAGCAGTCGTGGAGTGAAAAAAAATACAAGCCAAAAGCAAAAGTTGTTGCCCGAGGGAAGAAGTCGAATTGGAAGAAAGTACGGAATAAAAAACACGCAAGAAGTTTTCATTTTGTAGTTCCTAATGTAGAAGATTTCATTGTTTGAAACGGTGATGTTGTTTCATTGAGTTGGTAGATGACGCTACCTTTACTTGGATTTACCCGAAACCTGATTCTGATTCTGAATCTGAGTCTGTATGTGAGCGTGAACCTGAACCTGAAAAACACCTTTCCTTTCCTTCTGCTTTTTTGGTACACACTTATAACATGGAAGTTGGAAGTTGGAAGTACTTCACAAGCTTTGGGTTTTGGGTTTTGGGTTTTGAGCTTTGAGAATTGAGCATTGAGCATTGAAAATCTTTGTTTGACAGAGAAGCCTGCTGCACGCAAGTGAGCAGAAGGAAAGGAAGGAAAGAGGAGCAGATGCTTCTCCACTTCTGCAGCATGGCACTTTGAGCTTTGAGCTTTAAGCCTTGAGACTTGAGCTTATACTTTATACTTGATGCTTTGGCTTCGGTTTGGCTTGGGCTTGGGCTTTCCGCTGTAAAAGTGTGGACGATGCACGATGTAAATGTTTGTGTGGAATTGTTGCTCATGTTTGATGTTTGATGTTGTTGTTGTTTTTTTGTCACTCGATCATCGATGCTTGTTGCTTGATGCACGGAGCAGGACAAGATTCAACATTCAAGATGTACATTGAACGTCCATTCTATACACACACACACACATTTATATGCAGACAAACATGAGTGACGAGTATGAGGAATGAGAGGAGCTGTCAATGTCAATAAGTCAACGAGAAACAAGAAAGGCGCAACAAGCATCAAGCAACAGGCAACAAACAGCAACCAGCGCGTTCGAGTTGTCAGTAGTAATAAAGTAATTACTGGCCATTTACACCATCAAGATGACAATCGGAATCTGTAATCTGTAATCTCACATCTCAAATCTCAAATCTTGATTCATCTTGAATCTTGAATCTTTTTAATCCTCAATCTACTCATGTTCATATTTAGTTAGTATTCTGTATTCTGTATACATGAACGATGTACGATAAATGGTCAGTAGTAAAAAGTAAAATATTAGTTCTATTCCTCTACAAATAAGATAATTACGACACATTTTTATTTTTTATCATAATGATGACAATTATCATTATCATAATATTACACACATGAGCGGAAGGACGGAGGAAGATGAAGCATCGCCTATTCTCATTTATTTATTTATTTGTGTGTACTATTCACTACATGCAAAACTAAGTACAACAAACGGTGTAGCACGTGTGAGGAGTGTGAAAATTTACGACTTGGACTTGCAGTTTTCATTGACACGGAAATACAGATATTCATACTTATTACTTATGTATTTACGAGGAGATTTAAAATTCATTGGTGATTAAACTAATTACTCGTGTGGATTCAAATCAATATAACAATCATAATGAAATCATCACTGGAATTAGTTGTACAATTTTTCATAAAGCTTGTGTTTGCATGCCTCATGACTTGTGAGCTGGGATTCTACTTCTACATGTAAAAAATCCATGTTTGTAGATGATGCTTTGGAAAATTTGAATTTGAGGAAGAGAGAATAGATAAATGTTTTGTATTGAGTATTAAGTATTGAGCATTGAGTTGAGTTTTATGACGAGTCCTTCTCCATCATTTTTATTCCATGATATCTCGTAACTCGTAACTCATAAAGCATGGAATTATTGCGAAAACTTGATGCATTTACTATTTATTTACTAGTTACGAGAATCCTGATAACTCGTGCAACGTACAACATAGATCATAATTCGTACTCCGTACGTGATACATAACTGATAATTTTTTCTCACATGTGCAGGATTACCCACACTAATCTGTAATCTGGGAGTAATGTAAATAAATCGTCCCATCACAAACAATACACGCATCAAATACATCAAAATCATACATCATTTCATCGATCCTCTGTATAAAGTACAAAATACACTGCAGTACACTGGTCAACATCAACTAGTTTTTTATGCTTAATACTTCCTACTTAATACAGTCATCACCCTCACACGGATTACTATTGACTATTGACATTTTTTTTCTTTCTGTCTGCACAACTATAAAACCTATAAGCAATATTATCTACTGTATAATGTATAATATTCATACATCATATTTACTATTTACACATTTATAAATGAAGAATGCAGTATGAATATCAATAACTATAATTCATGCTTTATAAATTTTAATTGACATGATTTAATAAGATTCAAGATTTAAACTAAAATCGACACAAATTACAAATTACACGTGCAATTTATAGTGCACATTTTCTTATTTTTTTTTCAATTTAATGTAAAATTATTAGCTATCAAAAATCATCATTTGCTCCATGTTTTTAAAATGAATTTTTCACAAAACCCTCTTCATTTGCACGTTTTTCTTTTGAACTTTGAAGTTTGAAGCTATGAAGCTTTGAGATTCCGATTTCCGATTGTACAGAAATAAGGAAGAGAGAGGCATTGGCGGAGATATTTTATATTTTATATTACGACTTAGGATTTATGACTTGATTTGTGATGAGGAGGTTCAAAGTCCATGTTATACATTCCACACTGTACACTGTACATTCCTGCTAATTATTAATATGGATGACAGCACGTTGTATAACATCATGTAATATCATGTATTATGTAAAAGTTGATGTGAAGCACATCAAGTCATAAAGTCATTTAGAATCAGAATCAGAGTCCAGAGCATATTACATATTATACAATACAATACAAAACACCGATCATTCATAGTAATTAGAATACACAAGTCTTCATGTTCATCATCTACTGGTTTGGTTTGGTATGCTTTGGTATTTGATGTTTGGTATTCGGTATTCGGTGAGCGGAGGACGGAGCACGGAGCACGGTGTTCGGTCTCCTCTTCTTGAAGATGGAAGATGAAGGGAAAGTATGACAGTCATGCATGAAATGTATTCTGGAATGTCTTTTTGTCTTTTCACATCCTCCATCCTCCATCCTCCATCCTCCATGCTCCATGCCCATTATGGATCATCATGCATTATACTTTTTATATCTATTATTACCTGTGCACTCTCTACTCTCCACTCTCTGCATTTTCTGTTCTGTATTCTATATTATATACTGTACATTGTACATTGTACATGTATAATGTGTAAATCTTGTACCTATACCCTGTACTAGATGAGAAGAAGATTGAAAATCTTTGAACAAAGACGAAAAGTTTCCGTGTACTTCTTTCTCTCTCTTTTTCATTCTTTCTGTTCTCTCTCTTCCTCTGTTTTTTTTCTACCCATTAACCTAATTCTTATGGGATGAGAGATGAGAAGACAAAGTATATCTTGGAAATACAGAAGACTCCGAACTCAGAAGACTTTGTAAGTTGTACATGCAATATGCAATATGCATGTAAAGTAAACTTTAGAAAAAGACAAAGATTTAGATGGTAGAAACTAGAAACTAGAGACAGGCAGAATAAGAAGATGAAATGAGTTGAGTTTTGAGTTTTGAGCTTTGAGCTTTGAGTTGACAGAGACCAGAAATGTAGGGTCAAAATGTAGTTTAAAACTCAGAATACAAAATACACAAGACAGATATACAGAGATTCGTATTCGTATTCGTATGACATGACAAAGAGCAAATATTTGTTCTGAAATTAAGAGGTTGGGAGTTGGAAGAAGAGTGGTTGAGCATTGAACATTGAGCAATCTTTATTTCCTAACATACAAAAAAGTCACATGTACCACACACAATTTACATTGTGCATATACATTCGTGTACAAAGTACAAAGTAGAAATGTATGTTTGATGTTTAATGTTTGTGTTCCGAGCTGAGATGTGGAATTAAAATATTTACCATTACAACTTAAACATGAGGTGTATTAATGTATTAATATGGGATGATCTATGATTAAGATGAGAAATGAGAAGGAAGGAAGATGACGGTGAATTTTGGACCAAGTTAATGTATAATGTACAATTTAATATCATGTGCAAGATGTAAGATGTTAGATGCATTTAATAATTAAGGTCAGGTAAATTCGGAAGACGAGCTACATAAAGATTCTTAGTTTTTTTTCTGTCTCTCCCCTTCCTCATCTCGCTTTAGCTTTAGCGTATAGCGTACCGTTTTAAGAACCTCGATTTGGATCTCAATCTTAATCTCAATTTCAATCTGGATCTCAACTTGGACGTCGGGGAAATCTCTATAAATATTTAGTTAAATAAGTTGTGTACAACAAATTGTGAGGTATGAGTAACAAGTAACAAGTAATAAATGAATGAGCATTGAGTATTGAGTATTGAGCCTCTGAAATATTTGAGGTAGTGAAATTAGCTTTGTATTTATTATTGTATATTGTAGATTCATATTTCATATGTGTACAATGTACATACATATCCGCTGAGACTGAAAAGATACTTAGCATATCAAACCATACCCTTCGATGCGATGCCATATCCCATATCCCACATCCAACATCCAACTTCCAATATCCCACATGCATTGTGATTATGATTATGATTATGAAAACGGTGGACGTCTTTGATGAAATTGAAATTGGATTGAATGTAAAAAGATGGCGGCGAGGTAAAGACAGGTAAAAAGGGTTGGTAACAACAACAATCCTCTCTCTCTTTTAATCTCAATCTCATCCCTACAATAAAGTACAGAGAGTGTAAAGTAAAGTCCATACATTTTTACATTATACTCTGCACTCTGTATCCATGTACATAAAGTCAGAAGGCGAGGAAGAGGACCAAGTAGTGGAAGAAGTCATGATTTCATGTAATATATGCGGAGATTTGAGACTTTGACTTGCTGTACACAGTACAAGTAAAAGACCAAGACAGAAGGAGAGAAAGAGAAAGAGAGAGAAAAAGAAAGAGAGAAACAGAGAGCGTGTGCATAAAAATTCAAGATTCATGATCATGCATGAAAAATCTTGGAAAATAATGTATATAACGAAAAAGTAAACTTCTCACGACGAAAAAGACGACAAAAGCATAGCCGTAGCCATGGCATGGCTCAACTTGGCTTTGGCTTTGGCTTTAACCAGAATCAAGAATCAGAATCAAAGTTAGAATCAGAAACAGAATCAAAGTTAGAGTTTAGAGTCAGAAGAAAAAGAATGAGAATGAGAAGAAGAGAGCCAGATCCGTAGCCGTGGCCGTGGCCGTGGCAATAGTACAACATTAAACATTAGTTAGTTAGTATCCGTGCCTAAAATCCTCTCTCATCGAAACCTCACTCTCCCATCGAAACCTCACATCTCTACCTGCGGTTACCATGTACAATGTAATAAACCCTTTACTTCCGTTCAACATTTATTTCAAAATGACTGAGACTGAAATGCTGAAAGACACAGACTTATTCGCTTCTTCTTCTTCTTGTACTTACTCACTCAAACTTACTCACAGATTTAGATTTAGATTCAGAATCACAGAAAGAGAGCTTTAAAAAAGTTGGAGGAAAATATAATTGATCATATAAAAGTGACATCCGAAAATCTGCAGACTCACTCTGTATATCATCGGTTCGTTGATTCTCTCTACCAGACGCGTACATTTTAGAAGAAGCGCGTGTGGTCTTGAGTTTACAGATAGTCTTCAGTTTTCAGTCTTGAGTCTAAAGTCTTCAGTCTTCAGTCTCCTGACATACCAAGCAATTGCCAAACCGTGAAAATCATTTTTCCTCTTCTTGTTCGTTTTTCGTTTCGTCGTCCTTTTCGTCCTCTTCTTCTTGGTCTTCTATCACTAATTCCACCACAACTTCAACTACAACTAAAATTCTAAGATTCAAAGATTCATCTGACTTTGCCCTGTGACTACTGACTACTGACTAAAGACTACTTACTTGTTCTTCTTTTTATTTCTTCCTTTCCTCTCCTCGAATTATACTATATTATTCTATAATATTATAATATTTTGGTTTTGATGATTCCCCATTCTTTTTTTTACACAAAGCAAAATCATAATAATAATATTTTCTTATAACTTTTGTATTTTGTATTTAATTTTCTGTATGTTTATTATTTTATTATCATATAGTATCTTTTTCTTTTTTTATATATATCATTCATCATACATCATACAAGTGTACAAATTAAGAATGTATTGGATATTATTATCATTATAGAAAATATTATATTATATATGTATGACGAGAACGTCCACATCAACATCAACATCAGTAGCAGAGGTACAAAAATATATATTTGATATTTGTGTATACTTAATATTAAGCATATTTTATCAGTATTATTTAGTATAAATTATAGACTGTAGACTGTAGATTGTATTCTGCATTCTGTAGTTTTTTTTCTCTATAGCTTTGTTATGTAAATAGTAAATATAATTCATAATAAATCCTTAGTGTTAAATACAATAATAATAATAATAATATGATATTCTTAATCCTATCAGAATAAGTTACTTAATTCTGAACTAGTAACAACAATAACAGTAACATATGACAATAACAAATTCATACATGAAGATAAATGTACATAAAAAGTGTGCAGTGTGTGTACATATTTTTAAGTACATATAAATGCATATGTATGTGTGTGTATATCGTGTATTGTATATTGTGTATGGTTAGATAAATTATCAGATTATCTTTTTTGAACGTAGTAGGAATTAGTGGCATAAAATACAATATATATATAATATATAATAATATAATATATATAAAAATGGTAGACATTTGACAATTGGACAGAAACAGAGACGGAAACAGACAACAGACAGATACGGATTTTTCGTATACTATAAACTACAAACTATAAACTATACAAAACAAACATACATAATATTATTATATAGATATTTAATATTTAGCTTTTTTTAATTTTTTATATAAAAAAAAAGAAAAAATCATAAATGATCCACAATCTTTTCAAGATGTTCATCAAGTATAAATGGAAAAGTTGTCCTCATGTATTTGTGTAATGACAATACATATTCCACGTTGGAGCCACACTTTCCAGAGGCACCTCTCACCTACAAAAGAAAAAAAAGGAGAAACAATAATAGTCAATCAGTCTCCTCCAACCAGAAACCAGAACCAGAACATCACATAATATAACATAACATACCGTAGCATAAAATAGAAAATAGAAATGCACTTGTACAGACAAAATGTTTACACTTTACAGTGCATGAACACTGAACACACATCACACACATGATAATTTGTATAAGTATTCAATTATTCACATCTATTTTTCATTATTAGGGTTATTTTTCTCCACACTCATGTAACATGTAAGTACCTTCAAAATACCACAACTACACAAGATGCGTGTATGCACACAGTACACAGTACACAGAAAAGAGACCAGAACAGAGTGCACAGATGACAGAATAACAGAATGGGAATAGATATGTAAAGAAAGAAAGAAGGAGAGAAAAAAGGCGTCAAAAGTACAAAGACTTTTTGGTGAGTAAAGAAGTAACAAAATTCCAAAAATTCTTTGTCCATACTACAAGAGCGTGATAGAGAAAGATAGAGGAAGCATGCCAATGCCAAGATTAGCATTTCATTTTTTTCTTTCCTCCCAAAGTAAAAAAGTGAGAGAGAGAAGAAGAAGGATAAGAAGAAGAAGTCTGACTGTTTGCCTTCATCTTTCTATCTATTTATGTATGCATGTATGCATTTACTTTACTTTGCCTTGCTTTAGTTTAGTTTAGTTTGGTTTTCTTTGGTTTGGTTTGGTTTGCTTTCTCGCGTCAGCGTTAAGTTTACATTTCTTCTTCTTCTTTTCCTTCGTGTTGCTCCTTGTGTGCTCTCTCATTATTATTATGACTACAGAATTACTACTATTATTATAACTGCTTACTGTACAATGTACATTGTAGAATTTAGAATGTACATGTTCTGCATATGTTCGGAGAAAAATGCAGTTGAAAGTACCCGAGAGAAATACAAAATACAAAATACAGGCACAGAGTAAGAGCAACAGATAGAGAGAGAGAAAGAGAGAGAGAAGTAAAAAAATGCGTTTCAATTTCAAATGATCGTCACATTCATCCTCAAGCCTCGAAGAAAAAAAAACCAAAACCAAAGATTAAACTTCACCCCATACCCTATTTTTTTGTTTTTGGCAAAAGCCTGAACACTGAACGCTGAACACAGATCAGTGAACAAGCAACAGGCAAGAAGCAAGAGAAGAGAGAAGATTAAACAGTGTGTACCATTTGACGATTTTACAAGCATCGAGCATCGAGCATCGAGCAGGCGAACGAAACGTGGGTATCAACTACCAACTACAAACTACCAACTCTGATGCACATCTAACATCTACAATCTACATATCACACACACGTGTAAATAAACAAAAGGTGTACGAGGAGCGAGGAACGAAAAAAAGACGAGGGAAATAATAGCTACATTACAAAATACTAGTAATTTATTATGATACTTTGCAAATTCTCAATTTTCCATGTCTATTTTCAATTCAACTGGAGAATGGAGAAATGGAGAACAAGAGATGAGAGACCAAAGTCCTCTGAAAAATGAAGGAGCAAAAGAGGAAAATAAGAATGGGAAAAATATTTACCCTGAGAGCCTGAAAGACTGAGACTAAACTAAATAATAAATAATAAAGAGGAGGAGGGAAGAAACTATTCGGGAGAAAAATTAAAAGTATTAATATTCACACAACAACCAACACAACTACCAAACTACCAAATAACTATACCTGTACACAAAACACAAATAGAAACAGAAACAGAAAGATAAAGACAGAGCGAGAGAGAAAAAGAATGAAAAAAAAGTCCTTTGTCCTTTTCATTTACTGTCGATGCGATGATGATGGTGTTGGTGTTGGTGATGCATGCGTTCAGGCGTTCATGCCTCGTACAAATTAAAGCATGTACCAATGTACGAATGCATGCTCTGCTATTATACCTGTCATCATAAATGTACCGAAAATAAAATACAAAAGCAATCCTCAATGGTCTAACAATGAGAAAGAAAAAAAAGGAGAGAGAGAGAGAGAGAGAGAGAAAGAAGGAGTGTAAAAAGAATAAGAAGGCGAAAAAGAAGAAGAAGAAGTGAGAGAGATGAGAAAAAAGGAATTAGTCAAATTAGATTAATAAGACCCTATATCCGCTAATAAGTCCACCACACCATCAACATCAACAACAACAAGAGAGAATCACTACACCAACACCAGTACCAAAACCCAAACCAGTACCACTACATCAGCATTATACATTCTACATTTTACATTGGTATTAGCAATAGCAATAGAATTAGAGAATGTACATAAAAAAGAGTAAAATGAAAAATGCCATAATACTACATATTATTCTATAATATTATTATACTACTTGTAAATATTATACTCTAGTATATTGTATATTGTACTTACTTGTGCAGCTATATTCTCTTCAGTCTCTTTTCCTAGCCAGTAGGAATTTGTCTCGAACGCTGCATAGCACAAGCATGGAAAAGATCCAAGATCGTTTTCTTTTTCTTCCACTTGTAGAACTTCTTCTTCTTCTTCTTCATCCTCTTCTTCTTCTTCTTCTTCTTCTACTTCTACTTGTACTCCTTCTTCATCTTCATCCTCTTCTTTTACTTCTTCTCTTTTGCCTTTGTATTGTTTTCCGCTGCTCGAAAGCTCAGGATAAAAAACTGTGAAGACACATTCATAACCACCTTCTGAGCTTTCTCGATTCCTCAGATAGTCCAAAGCATGCAATTGGCTTTTTCCAATTCGGTACGCACAACCCCAAGTCTGTGCCTATGTACAGGGTACAGGAGAAGAAACAAGAAAACCAAAGAAATTACATTACATTATATTACATTACTTGTAACTTGTAATAAACGGATGGACACCAAGACGAACAAGTTAAAAAGGATGAAAAAAAACACAAGAAGAACAAGATGAAGAGAAGGAACCAGAGAGATTATGTACAGACCGCAGTCTACAGTCTACAGTGTAGAGTGTAGAGTCTACCGTACTAAGTATAGAATATAGAATGTATCATATTATAAATAATGTGCATACATTTAAAATCCACATGTACGATACTCAATGCTCAAATGCTCAAATTCATCCACAATCCACAATCTACAAAATATACACAAAACACAGACAGACTGAACACTGATACACAACGAGACTGGTTGGCTCGTTACTCGTTATTCCTATAATAATGTGGAGATTGGAGAAGCTCAACAAGAGCAAGAGAAAAAGCAACAGTAACACTAACAAAAACAACAACAGCAGCAACAGCAGCAGCAATAGAAAATACAAAATACAACACAAATACAGAATACAATACATTTCTATAGTTCCTAGCGATATCATAATATCCTCCATGATGATATAAGTACGTATAATACACACAATCCACAATACACAATGAAGGAATGTGCTCATAAACATGAAGCATAAATAATGATAAAGCACGATTAGAAACAACAAAAGTTACATCTCTCTGGTTCTTCTTCTCTGTCTTCTGTCTTCTTTCTTGAGCATCCAGCATTCTGTGTATTTTGTATTTTGTATCATATTATAATAAATATGTGTACATATATTATATATTTAGCTTAATACTTAATTCCACCATCATACTTAATATAAATTACTAACTCAAGACTCAAGATTCAAGACTCAAGCTCAAAGCTCTGTCCACGTTTACGTCTTACATCTTAGATCTTACATCTTACATTTTCTGATTAAAGTCAAAATTCAAAATACAAAATACAATATACAATACACAATACAAAATACACAGTACACCGTACAGGAGATAATAGAAAGAGAATTCATATCATGTAAATAATAATATCTAGAAGCGAGAAATATTCAGTATTCAGTAGTTTTTTTAACTCACCCCTTCTTCAGTCACAATCGTGGCTACTCGGCCAGGCTGTTAAATCAGAGAGAACAATTTTGTACGCACATTATTAATCCGATTATAAATGTATTAAAGTTACAGCTAGTTTTCAGTGAGCAGGGAGTAGTGAGTTGTGAGTTGAGAGTGAGAGAGGAAAAATGAGACGGACATGGACAGTCAGTTTCAGAAAGACGTAAAGAGTAAAGAATAAAGAATCAAGAATGCATGTACAATGTACAATGTATACGTATATGCATAAAAATATGTATAACGAATAATAAATAAAGAACAAGAATAATATAGAATATCTATTATCTATCCAAGGGAAAGAAAGAAGAGCAAGAAAGAGTGAGAGAATGAAAAATTTTTCTTCACTCTTCTTACTTACTTATTGTGTAGGTCAACAAACCCTCAAGACTCAAGACTCAAGACTCAAGACTAGAGACTCGAGTCTCAAGAATAATACAAAAGTACACATAATATGCATAAATATACTTTTTTATATGTATTGTGTACCTTGGAAGCAGAGCCACGATGAACGATATTTCCTTGGTAAAATTTCCTTTTCCATCCATTAATAAATCCAGTCCGTTTCTCTTCATACTCAAATCCCGGTCTCCAGCAAAGACTAATAAAGTGGAAAAAATGACTGACACGTTAAAAAAAATGTGTCCTCGTTTTATTTCTCAATCTGGTTTACCCAGACTTTACACATTAAACATTACACATTACACACGCTGCTGTCTAGAGTTTAGAGTCTAGAGTCAGACACAAACCACAGCACACAGTACACACAATGTATGATACAAAGTCCAAGGTAGAATTTCAGAATTCAGAGTGTGTACATTTGAAAAAATACGGTTTGTAGTTTGTAGCTTGTAGTAGTAAAGCTTGTGTAAAGTATAGTTTACTGCTATAAATATTGTAAATTGTAAAATGTAAAATACGTCATACATTAACCATTACCCATTAAAAACACATGTATGATATAGATATTATTATGTTATTACCTTCCATAGGCAAAAATCCAGATGCTTTCATTTTCATTTTCGTTTTCGTCAACCATGGATTTATGATGAGGAGACATTATGACGGACGGCAAAATGTGGATGTGGATTGAGGATGTATTAAGTATTCAGTATATTATGTAAAGTGTGTACTGTGTACAAGATAGAGGGAATTTATGTGTGAACGTGTACTTTTATCTTCTTCTTGATTCTTATTCTTTCTTTTATATATATTATATTTTACTACTGCCGTCTACTGCCGATCTACGACTACGAAGACGACGACCACTGCCACTGCCACTACCACCACTTTTTTAACCAAGGTTACACACAAGTAGCTAAAGCTATAGATTATGAGCTTGAGTCTCGATTCTTGAGTATGAGAATAAAAAAAGGAGATTGACGTCGAGTGAGAAACACTAAGAACTAAGAACCAAGAACAAGGCAGAAGAGGAGCACGATGCTGAAGAATGGAGAATGAAGAATGAGGAATAGCCAAGTGTAGATATATATATATATATATTTGTATGCTTGTACTCGCACTCTTGTAGCTCGTATTTTATAAATTGCAAACTCGGTGGAAGGCAACAATGTTAGTTAAAATATGAGCGCAAAAAAAAAAAACTAGAAGTGAGAGGAAACAAATACAGTAGCGTGGAAACTCGACGTCTTCACTGTACAACTAAACTATACCTCTTGCTGGTGCTCAGTCTCGACTAAAACTTTTACAGAAAACTAACAGGAATAAATGCTAGACTAGCAGCCGTTCTTTGCGTGCGAGTGCTGATTAGGGTGATCCAAACAGTCGATACTTGATACAGTTGCGCTGTTTCAACAGTTTATAACTTATAATCCTTCAAAAAGTCAAAGTCAAAGTCAAAAAATTCCATTCTATGAGCAAACTAAACTCTTATATATTTAAGCCATTATTTAACATATTACACATATTAACCTTAAGCCATTTCCACATTTCAAAAGGTTGAAAAATATTTAAGTTTTCCATGAATTTTGAGTCCTTTTTTTTGACCTTTTGACTCTTGACCTTTTGTGTATATTGGGAGGTGAAACCTGTAAACTAAATAGTCATATTTTATGTATATAAAAGCCCATACAAATACACAGGATTAAGGATATTCAGCAAATACTGTGGAGTGGAGAGCAGAGAGCAGCTGGGCAGAGTTTGGAGTTTTTGGGGTCAGCCTAAATGCTGATGCAATGCCAATGAATTCTTACATTCCGTTCTACATTCGATTTATATATTTATACAACCGTACATACATACTATACGGAAAAGTACAGGGTCTTCATACAACATATGAATAAACGAGGATACTACGATACGATATACGATATGTTATTATGTACCGCATGACATCCCGGGCGCTAATACATAAGGTTTTGGTTTTAACATATTGCTCTATAATAATCTATAATGCTTGTGTGAAGACAGTTAGCAATCTTATAAAATGTACAAGTACATTATGTTATATATAAATACATGATACGATGGGCAATGACACATATAATAAGCATATAAATATACACAAACTATAAAAATAAAAATACATAGAGTTCAAACTTAAAAAAAGCAGGAACCTTCCCCCTCCTAAAAAGAAAAGAAAAATAATTTCCTTGAAAGTATTTCTGTGCAACAGATTGTTTTTCAAATAAGTGTATATCTTTTAGTACTTGTCTTGTAGTAATATTATTATTATTATTATTGTTATTTATTCAATATTATGTCTCTTTTGTCGCGTTTACCTATAATTTATAATTCATAGATATTTTCATATAGTATATATTTATATATAATATATGTATCATTTATATATATCATTTTTTTACATTCAAACATTCATAATGACTCATTCTCGAAAAATATAATATATATATGTATATTATTATCATGTTATACTACATACTACACATTATATGCTATTATCAAGGAACAGGCAGGTTTTCTTCCCAAAAAAAACACAAAAAAAAACAAACAAAAAAAGTTCAAAACAAAAAAAAAATTCTCAAATACGTAATTCGCAATTTAAATTCGAAAAAAGTTGATTCGAATTAAAATTTTAAAAAACCAGTCTTAAACGATCAGAGATCAAAAAAATTAATAAATATATAAGATTATATATATCTATATATATGGTAATCTATGTAATGTACTATTTATATATGTATGTATATATATAATTATAAACAGTGTCATATGTATAAAATTTCATTGTATATATATAATTAATTAACAGAATTTACAACTACACGGTCGTCGCTAAGTGTGACTTTTGATCTTCCACCATATTAGTTAGTCTGTTATTATTATGAATCACAGGCGAGTGAGAGTGATGTACGGCATTCGCTACCCAACGCGGGTAGTCCGTTGCGACGTTATTGACGTTGCGAGGATCTTCATTACTATTTAAAAAAAAAAAACAAGAAAGAAAACAAAATTCCAGGATTAATTACGCATTCATACAAACAAAATTTACATTTTTACCATTATACATTATAAATTTTATGCATAATATATAAGTACGCACTTTACAACTTTTGTGATCATAACATCATAACAAATAATAATAACATCACAACAACAATCTTTATTCAATAATCAGTCGTACTGCAAAATTCATGCGTACTTCTTTTTTTTTTTTTTTACAATAGCTCGTTTCATTTCATTTTTTTTGTTACAAACTACGTACTTTTGCATTCCTCGTAATAGTTGTCATTTACTCGTAGATGTATCGCAGAAATGGAAATGGATAATGGACAATAACAATACGCAGTGACAATTTTGAAACCATTATGAGGTGGAATGTATGTGTGCCCATTTTTCCACTTCCATTATTATATTTGTATTATTATTATTTATATTTTTTTTGAGGAAGAGAAAGAGAGTGAGACAGACAGGATATCACTTTTAAAAAAGACAGACAATGTCAATGGAATTTCCATATTTAACATTGACAGTTTAACTAGCTAAATGTGTATTGTGTATTGTATATCCAAAAACTACAAACTGTATTACTCCATTTAGTATAGAGTATGGATTATGGATACATAAAAATATGTGTACAATGGATGATTAAGGCATGTAAAATGTAAACAAAGTATATATCCATCCAAAATACTCGATACCTCAAAACTCAAAGCCTCCATAAAGAATACAGAGTGTAGAGTGTACATTTGTACAATAATAGTGTAACACTATGCATTCATACATGAATGTGTACTTTAGTATTATAAATGTCTTTCCCAGTTTTTAGAGAGTTTGTTCATTTTCAAAGGTATTTGTCAATGAGCAAGAGAGGCGAGTAGTAGTAGTAGTATTTAGTAGAAGCCATGAGTCAATAATCATAATCATTTGGGTGACTGCATAATGTAAAATATAAAAGTAAGTAACCAATAAGCAAGTATGTATGTATGTCTGAATGGGGATTTACAAAATCAAATAATCCATACACAACCGTACAATTATTGGTTTTAAAAAACATTGAGAGAGAGACAGAGAGAGAGAGATAACGTCGTTTACAAAGAGTGTCGAAATTTTTAAAAACAAATAACCATTCACGGACACCAAATGTACAAACAGAGATTGACTGGATTGACTCAAAGCTCCTGACTCACATTACATTTAGTAATAATTATTACTCTGATAGCATCATAGCCTGCAGTTCTACACTCTACACTCTATTCAATGTGTGTTACATTACACATGGAAAATTATAACACAGTGAGTAGTGAAGAAGAAGAAGAAGAAGAAATAAATGTTATGTGTACAATGTACACAAATTACTCTGCTATTGTATTGTATTCATATTACAGTTTTTGATATATGAATTATATACATTAACTATCTTATATAGGCATATATATATATATTGATGATACAGATAAAATTGACACTTTTTGCTTTGTAGCCATTGTACAAAAGTACATAGATTGTAAAATATATATTATAAAGATTAAAAATCATTTCATCAGCTAATTTACATATATATACATGTATAATATATGGAGACGAAGAAAGAATAAAGACTGAATGTTGTGACATTTTTTTTCTTCTCTAAGAAATTTGATACTGAATAATCGATTAATTATTATAATCAATTATATATAGGTTATAGGTTATGATTAAGAATTAAGAATAATAATAATAATGATAATGATAATAACAAAATTTGTTTTAAAACTTACCAAATAGAAGAATGAAAAGTTTGACTATTAACTCTCCCAATAGAGTTCCTCAAGTCCAGATTGCTAATTTTTACACGATTACAATCTAAACTATTTAGAATCATATGAGGGTCTTGGCCTTTGCCAAGGCACTGTACTGTGTTCACTTGATTTTGTCGTCGAGCGACTTCATCATTTCTTCGCATTTCATCTCTCCTTCTTTTCTTGAGGAGGACGACAATGCCGACGGCAAAAATGACAAGAAGGGGTGTTGCAACACTAACACACACAACAAGAACAACATGTTCAGTACTAAGTCTTGATTCTTCCTCTTCTAATTCTTTTAATAGACTTAATGTAAAAGTAGTATTGGTATACTGGCACTTCTCTCCACTAAAACCCGCGTCACATTCGCAAACTACCACTCCACTCGTCCCATTTTTTACACACTTTCCATGAAGACAGTCACAAACGTCTGAACAGTCAACACCACCAAATCCTTTCACACAAAAACACTCAAAACTATTCAATTTGGGAATACAACTTCCACCATTCGCACATGGTAAGGTACCACAAATATTCACTTTTTCTGTACAATATTCACCACTATAACCTAAGTCACACATACACTTTCCATCCATACATTTTCCATTTTCACATTTTCCATTACAGTTGCTGCTACATTCACTGGGGTTGCATGGAGTACAAATTCCATCTGTACAGTGTTCTCCTATATTGAAAACAAAGAAAAGGAAAAAAGAAAAAAAAAGCATATTAGCATTTAACTCATAAAAACTGTCATTTCATTTAACATTTAACAACCATTACTACTATTATTATTGTTGTCATCATCATTATATACTTGAAAAAATTGAGAAAGAACAAGAACAAGAAGAAGAAAAAAAAATTCCCAAGAAAACCCTATATGACATTCAATAATAATAATCACCATCATCAACCGTAATATACTGAATATACATACAAAAAAATACTTGTACGCAGTAGAGTGACTAGTTCTATTGACTCAAGTGACATAAATCACTTGAGAGTGAAACTTTTTTTTTATTTCTTTGTGCATCTTTTTTGAAAACTTTTGATTTTTTTTTACTTGCTCAAATTCCAATATATACACATATTATATTATATACTACATATACTTTTATAATTTTTTCCACACTTTTTTTTTCTTCTTCTTTTTCCTTTCCTTCTTTCTTCAACCAAATAATAGTAATAATAATAATAATATAATGTCAAAGAATGGAAAAATAATGAATCATCCAAAAATCTTGAAAATATAATATATAATATAAACTCACCATTGATGCAAGGACAATTTTGATGATCATTGTGAAGCAACACGTCACAATTTGCCCCACCATAACCTGGTCTACATAGGCAACCTACTCTGTCCATTTCTTCAACACAGGTTCCTCCGTTGTTACATTGAGTATCGGAGCAAGTCATTATCTGTGCTTGACACCTCCCTCCTGTCCATCCTTCACGGCAAAGGCAAAAGGATGCCGTTCCGTTCTCCTGCGTTACACAATAGTAGCCCAAAAAATCAAAAATCAACATCTACCAAAATTCGACATGGAGTGGAAAAGAAACTCTCAATAGTATGTTACTTGGATACTGGATTATATAATAGTTATTATAGTAATAATAATAATAATAAGAAGCATAAAGGAGAATAATAATATTATTATTTCTATACGAGGAAGGAAGGATAAAAAGAGAGAGAGGACGAGAGAGAAATAAAAAGAAAGGTAGCACATATAATAATATATTATATACATATATGGATATAAATATGTACGCAATAAAAAAAAGGAAGTTTCCTTACCCTGCAAGTGCCGCCGTTGAGGCAAGTCCCTTCAGCTTCACAACCGTGCAGGAAAGTTGAACAATCTATTCCAGAGAACCCTTCAGCACATTTACATGTGAAGCTACCCGAACCAGTATTAAAACATGTCCCTCCATTTTTACAGGGTCGATGGTTTGTACAATAGTTCAAATCCTGGTTGCAAAATAAGCCACCCCAACCCTCTTCACAATTGCATTCCCATTGTTTGGTGCAACGGCCATGCTTACATCCCGGGTAACGGATACATTCTGAACAATCAGCTCCAGTCCATCCAGAATGACAAACACAAGTGTGAGGTTCACGACAGTATCCATGTAGAGAATGGCATGAAGTGAGACAGGTCGCTAGATATACATAACAAAAAGAAAAAGAAAATACCAAAAATCAATTAATTTTTCATATACATACCGTCATTACAATTATTTTTACTGTATTCAATTTGAATCATAATTAACAATGTAAAAAGTAAACAATGGTTTAACAAATATTATCTTTATCTTTATTCTATTATTATAAAAATCAATCATGTATTTATTTACTCATATCTCATATAGAATAGAATTTACTCTTTAACCAGTATTTAAAATAGAACATGTTACATATCACTCTTACTATTACTACTACTACTTTTACGACTACAATACCTATAACAATTATTACTAAAACGTCCGTCAAAATTACATTGTTAAAAAAAGAGAGTCATCATCGTATACCTATGTACTATGGGAGAATGAATACGCATTTTAGAATAACTAATTAGACTACGCACACACATTCATTCCTTGACAATGATAATTACAAAAAGGAATGACAATATTGTTATTATTATTATTATACATCCTAAAGTCTAATATTGTATATATGTGTGTAATGATGATAATTTGTAGAAAAACATGACAATTAAGGTTCCGTCTATTTAAACAGGCTGTGCATAGATTTATACTTTTAACGGATGATAACAGGACCAGAAACTAAATGTAGTTAAACAGTCAGTGAGCCATTGATTGAATGTAAAATATACATTATACATACGATATACTCCATAGTACACACACACACTAATGTGTAGGCTAAAATATCTCTATGAACATCAACTATTGTACTAATAATGTACAATAATGTACATAGGCGTGTAACTACTTTGTAACTCGACAGATAATTGTCACAGCCACAGATTTTGACTTGACTTGGTTGTATAATAACTTTTGTATGCCCCATTACCATTACTATTATTATTATGTATTTTTCCTCTTTGACAACTCAAACAAACTGAAACAATGAATATTGAATGAATATTTCAAGTACTTTGGGCAGGAAATAACAATACATAAATGTAATAAGCTTTTGACTCTCCTTTGTATTTTCGTATTTTGTATAGATAATAGATATGTACATGAGTGAGTGAGTGAGAGTTTATCCTTTCTAATAAGTTGTTGCTCTAAAAACAAATATATATAGATAGAATTGTTTTCATTTAAAATTCTTCTACATACATTATACATTTTAATATATGATACACATTATAGCATAATAATAACAATAATAATAATAATGTTTTTTTAAAACAATGACTATATGATGCAGTATAATAATAAATGTTCTCAATATTTGTTTGTAGTATGTATACATGTATATGTATACATACACAAATGCCTATACATTTCTCTCCCCATCTTAATCTTACCCCTATCTATCTTCATAGAAATGAATCTGTGTATTCTGAATACTCAAGAGCATCTAAAAACAGAAGAAGAAGGAATAAATCTCAACATGAAGTAAAAGGAGAGGTAAAAAGAGACTTCATAATGTACGTATAAATAATATTGTTTCTCTCTCTCTCTCTCACTCTCTTGGTTGTACAAGAAGATCTTCTTAGACAATAAAAAACCAGTTAAGGAAATATCGATCAAGTCTCCTGCTCCTTTTCTATCTTTCTTTCTTTTACTCTTTCGTTGCTGTCTGCGGTGTCTACACATATCATCAGTTTACATGAGTATTATAATAATACACACACAAACATACAGACAGATACACAGAACCCGGATTTTTTTTATTATAAAACATAGACATTATACATTATAGATCACAAGTAACTATATTTATACATGTCCAGTCACCACCATCTCATACTAGAATCCAGTATCCAGTGTACCGGTTATACACTGGAAAAAAGTCTCAAGATTTTTATATAAATGTTGCAACAGTTCAAAGTCTCAAAATCTTGTTCTAGAAAAAAAAGCTACTGAAAATTAAATACAGGGGTAATAATTTCATCGAACTTTTTGATGCTTCTTCATCTTTTTCCATCTATCTATTTTTCTCTTTACTTACCTACTCACTTGTCTTCTCTTCATCTTCTTGATCTTCTCCTACTTCTTTCTATATATATGTTCTTTTCCTAAATCTATATCCTATATCATAACTAATTCTACTTTGACATGAAAACACCTTCTCTACCGATTCTAATTATTCCAACAAAATTGGGTATCCATAATCTTTGGTTTCTTTCATCTTCTTCTTCTTCTTTTGAAGATGATAATAAAGAAAAAGAAGAAGTAGAAGACCAAGACAAAAAGATAAAAAAAGAAAGAAGAACAGTGAAAAAAAGACGGGGAAAAAAGAAGGTTGAGAAGGCGGTGCTCTCCCTGTTTTCAGAAAACTCCTTCTATTAATGATTTAAGATTGCAGGGCGTGTACACTTTGATCTTAATGGGATTCAACCTATTTGAACTTCTGTGATGCAATTTGAGGGTGAAACAAAATATATATAATATTATATCTACGTTCTTCATTCTTCTTCTTTTTTTTAAGAAAAGACGAGAAAATTCAGTCAGAATCTCTCTCTCTCTCTCTCTCTTTCTCTGTACTCTATGTATACCTTTCTCTTTTTCTTCTCTTTTCATCTCACTCATTTTCATCTCTTCTCTTCTCTTTTTCTCCCTATTAAATAAGATTATTATAATATACTTTTTGGATCTACAAATTCTCCCCCTTTCTGTCTCCTTGTTTTTCTCATGGTTCATGGTATCTATTTTTGTACACTTTTGAAACATGTTTTAAAAAAAAATTTAAACTATAATTTAGGCAAAATGCTAAATACTATAATATAGTGTACCTACATACAACTAATTGCTATACAATTTATGGAATTCATAAAAAGTCAAGTAAGAAGAAAAGAAAAAAATAGTTTTTAAATTCATTCAATCGCTCAATCAATCATCCCTCTGTACTGTGTACACACAAATACATACAGTCATACATGATACATGCAACAAATATTACAATGTATATATTTTACACGCACAGTAATTCATTCACAGTCACTATGTTTCACTTTCAGTCATACTTTCATTCATCATAGAAACCGATAATAATCATTATCATCATCATAATCTTTATACCACCCTAAATTTTTCACATGTTTAAATTAACACAAGAATCGCTTCTTTTGTGTTATTTGATATTATTCAAATGAAGAGAAAAACAAAATCTAATTTATTATTATGGACTGGAAAAAATATGAAACCTGGAGAACAAATAAAATGAAAATGAAACTTTTTCTCAAATATTAAAAAGAATGAAAGATAAAATATCTTGAAACAAATGGATTTTCCTAAACTTTTTATCTATTTACATGTTTTTAGAAAATATACACGGCAAAAGTCTAATATCTAAAACAAAAAAAAAATTTCTGAGATAGAAATTGACCAGTACTCTAAAATGTAATAAAATGAATCTCATATAAAAATTTATAATCTTAATAACTATATATTTTACATTTACAGCCCTATTTAAATTAAAACATATTCCTAAATTCTAATCTCTAATCTATCCGCTATTTATGTACGTCTACGTCTGTATAATGTATGCAAATAAAAAAAATGAAATGGCAATAATACATATAATATTATTAATCACCATCATCACACGATAAGAAGTAAGTATAAATGAAATATATTTTTTAAGAGTTTTAAACTGATAAAGTTTTTGAGTATGGGAGAAAGAGGAAAAGAGAGATAAAATTTGGATGAAAATTCCCAACAACCTTATTCTTTCTTCTTTTTTTTTTGGTGAATGATAGGGAAATTCCTTCTTATCTTAGATAATAATCATGATCATATAAATAATGAAAATGATGATAATAAATAAATAGTCTCATTTTGATGTACGGATATCTATTTATGTAGAGTACAACAAATAAAAGTATGAATAAAAGACTGGAACGCATAGAGAAACGGAAGTCTTTTGCAACGACGGTCGTAATTTAAATTTTTACTATTGACTGAATTATCATTTCATAAAAATGCTTTTGATAATTTATTTCCATGTAGAGATACGTAGAGAGAGCGAGGCAAGAAGATACAGAAGAAGGACATGAAAAAGAACTGAATTTGGAACGAAGAGAATGAGAGAGGGAGAAAAAAATTAGAAAACCACGACGAAAGAACGGAGTCTGTGTGTAGGTAACTATGCAATGCGTACTGGCACTGAATAATACTAACTACTAAACAGTAGACCAATAACCAAGAAGATAAGATGCATACCAATATATAATGTATATATATTTTTATGGTGCCTTCGCTCTATCACTTCCAAAGGGATAATACAAGCTAATGTCGGATTTCGACACAGCATGGTATAACAACTGTGGAATATGAATAAGAAGACTTTAACAAGAACATAAACACATACAAACCCCTTGAATCTTGAATAGCTTCCCTCCACTAACAACTCGAAACTTGAAGCATACCAAAATGCATACAAATACGTAAGTATTAAGTATGTACAAACACATACAAAATACTTTTCTCCTCAGCGGCTCAAGGTTCAATGTAAATTCAGAGGAGACCAGAGGAGTCTCAGACTATCCTCCTCTGCTTTTTCTCTTTCCAGTGTACCTTGCTCTCACTCTCTTTTTCATTCTATTTATTAACTACCTGTACTACCTGTATTACAATTTCCTTCAAGAGTTTCCAAGCTAGCTAGTGCATTGTGAGTTGGTCAAAATTGAAAAATTTGTTGTTTTTTTTTTGGAGATTACTGAGTCAAATGTCTTTTGAATTTTGATAGGCTAGTCTTTTGGTTTACTTGTTTAGATTTGATTTCCTAATGTTCAAGGAGACTAAAGTAGTTTTTACTAGAACTACGAGTTTGGAATTAATTACAGTTGTAAATAAATAAATAAAACAGCAGCAAATGTGCCGCAGGCCCAGTTCGCGCGAAGCGCGTGCTTGTTCCAACATATTATTATTATTATTATATGCATCTATGTATTCAAAATTTTGAACAGGTAAAAAGAAGCTGTGCTCCTGATTCTTGTTCGTATTCATTTTCTATTTCTTCTCTCTCCCTCTTCCTATGTATTTCCTTTCTTGTTCATATCACAACCACAGATACATAGAAATAAAACTACTACATGGATAAGACATAATGTACAAATGTACATGGATGGATAGTTTGTCAGATTTTTAATTTCTTTCTATCCGTATTTCCGTCGCTGAAACAAAATTATTATTTTAATAGTTTTGCACGTTCACACGTTCAGGTCATTATGAAATATGGTTTGGGAAGATTATAGTGTGTGTATTTATTTCTGTACACTGTACACCATCAAAAAACCAGAGAATTAAATATGGTGAGAAGGGAACACAGAAGAAAAATAAAGAGCTTTTTTGAATGACATGATAGTAAATAATCAAAACGGAATCAAAAATGATTAGACACTAGACACTAGTAAATAAAATTCTAATCTTTGAACACATTTTATGTATACAAATGTCCATAATTTACAAATTCACATCCACAACTAAACTAACACATACATACGTAATATCTAATACAACATCTATACACACACCAATACACACACGTTTACAAATAACTTAGAAATATACTCACACTTATTTGTACACATTGCACAAATAGAAAAAAAGAAACCGTCACACACATATGCTCATTCCCATAAGTTATCTCATTTAAAAAAAAAATCTATTAAAGATTTGTTGTCTTAAAAGTCACACAGAAGAACAGACATTTTGAACAACGCACAACAACTTCATAATAATAATAATAACCTAATATATTCCTATCCATCCAACCATCCATCCATCTAACCGTCTAAAAAGCACAAGAAGACAAAGATAGTAAAAAAAAGTACCTTTTTACCTCATTCAAAAAGTTGTATCATATAATATATAATATATGTATGTAATATATTCTATGGTTGTATAATGATGTGAATTATAGTAGTAATAAAAATCTTGTAAAACATAAAAATAATTAATGATTGTCATAAATAATGTGAAGAGAGCTCGTTTTGCAAAATCTAACATTTTCTTCTGTTTTATAAGAAAAAAAAAACAACAAAATACTCTCAAAAAATATAATGCTGTACATATACATACATTACACATATTATATTACATTTCCATATAGTTGTTGGATTATTTTATATTTTTATATTCCATTTAAGTACTACCAAGTTTTGCCCGGATATTTCCTCAAAAGAAGAAGAAGTAGTCACAAGACAAGACTACTTTACTCACTCACTCACTCCCCAACAACTTCCAACTGTACTTTTTATACATGTGGCAGACCTCAACTCGTTCGCCCGTCTAGAAAACAACTGCTTATTCCATGTTTTAAAAAAAACTGCCTTGTGTTTCACCCTACAAAATAATGATATATTTCATGAACACCATTCATCTATAACCATCCATAGAGACTCTTGTCAAACGTTAGACTAATGCGTAATACGTAGTATATATTATATATATTATATAGGACAACTTGGTGCAAAACTCTTCAAAAAAAAAATCCTTGGAGACTTTTAAAAATAAGACTGTGTAATGTGTACAACATCATTAAAGTGTCGACTAATTCCCTGTGTCTGTAATATTGATATGGACATGGACATGTTTAGTCTTTAGTATTTAGTCATTTTTCAATGAAAATTCAACGTTTTTCTTGAAAAAAACAAGACTTTGGACTCAAATTTTATTGCATAAATATAATGTTCTTGAGTCTTGAGTCTTGAGACTTGAGAGAGCTTTGAACTTTTTTTCATGATTGTAATTAAATCAAGTGGCAACTTTTACCCCATGTTTTTTGAATATTACAGACTCACTTACTACTTACTCTGTCGTAAGAATAAGGAGAAGATAATATGATATGTTGTATTGGTTGGGAGTTGAGGAGAAGTGTGGTGTGAGAGTTTATGTAAGTAAGTTTGACGGGATATTATACATGAATGTTTGAGTCTAGCGACGTCTTCTCTTCATCATAAAAAGTTAAAAATACTATCTTGTGGTTGTGAGTACTTGAGAAGACATTTAAAATTTAGAAATAAACACGTTTAAACATTAAAAGTTTTACTCATTTTTTTTCCAGCTTCTTTAGTTTTAGTTTTTTTTCTTCTTCTTCTTCTTGTCCTTACACTCTTGTCTCTTGTCTAATTCCGCCTCTCCATCCATCCCTCTCTCTCTCTCCCTTCCTTCCTTCCTTCCTTTCTCTTTAGTCGCCCTTGTATTTTTCCTGCTAATTCTCTACGTAACTGTCTCTCTATTTTAACTTTCCTCAATGTGTTTGCATATTATGTCTAGATTCTAGATGAATATTGTATAATGTATATTGTATATACATATATTCATAATATATGTTTCACTACATCTCGCTCATTCAATTTCTGGTTGTCATTCTCTCCTGGGTATCTACACACGAGAATTCTGGTTAGATGGATTGAGGATTTTTGAGTGAGTCAGACTTCATGAGTAGAGAGAAAATAAAAAACTATATGAAGGATCAATGAAATAGACCGTTATACGTTATACAGCAAGCAACAGCAGAGACAGAGGGAGAGCAACTTTCCAACTGAACCGTCAAAAAACATAATAATACATAATACAAAGATAGATATGGTTGTACGATATCTCTTTGGCGTACTATTTGATGTAGTACTATATTTTGTAGTAGGGAATCACCGAATTTAAACTTCCCTGGAGTACAGACACATTTAACACACATATACTTATATCCACAATCACCACATGGCATTTCACAGAACCGTTTCAGAATCCAGCTGTCTGTATTTTACTTTTATCCTTTCTACAGTATGCTCATACATATATACATAAATATATATAACGACGGTTGTGGGGACTTTTTACACACACAACGGCTTTCTACTCACCAACAATCTGACAAACCACTACAGACTCTAGAGAATTAAAAGGGAGAGAAAACACTAAAGCCGGAAAATGAATATAAAATTTCCAAAATGTACACAGTTTATAATATTTCCAATCAAGTAGGAATAGAAGCAACATGAAGTAGAAATCTTCCTCTATCATTCAAGATTCAAAATTTCATCAAAAACCTCCTAGAATTTTGACAAAATTGCATTATAAAACTTAAAATTTTATCTACAGAAATGTTGAATGGTGAACCTAGTCTGGGACATATGCTGACCGGGCCGGGGCACGAGCCGAGATAAAACGACTCGTGGCACCTGGCTACACTCCCAGTAATAGGAGCAGGATTTTACTTTTTAGATTGTTCAATTTTACATGATTATAGATTCTATACCCAATACAATGATGGAATTCTGTATCAGTAAAACTCAATTTCTTGCCAATGCTAGTTATAATTATTAGTAGTATTTATATCTAATCTATAAAATATACAAAAAAATATATACTGACATAGATAAACTGTTCTCTTTTAAAAGTGTACACACTACACACAGTAAAACTTTTCTCATTTCTAATATTTTATGTATTGAAAATATTATTATTTTCCTTTTCCATACTTAGACTTATACATGTAAATTATAAACACTGTCTTGCATTTAGTATTAATTTACTTTAAAAGTATAAAGTATAAAGTTTGATCACATCAAAACAAGTAAAACATGAAAACAGTAAACTTTTACTACTTGTCTCTGTAGTGTTTTATACTATGCTTTAAACTTTTTTCCTCCGTAAACCGTAAAGTATCACACATTTACCAAATGTATGTGTAAAATGTTACGTTTAATCCCTGCTCCAGAACCTTGGAGTGTACAATAGAAATAGCCAGATGTTCAGCACTGAACATCTGCCTCTCAAAAAATACACTAGGCTTTAAGCTCAACAGTTTGTATTTTGTATGAACTCATACATATGGAAACCATGACAACACAACCCCCTGTATAACACTTTGTTGTGTGTATATACATGGATAGATAGATATTATGACACATAGACGAAAAAGGAGGGAGAAAAGGTCAGACTGCAGACTGCAGCTTTAACAATTCTACCCCTGTATCCCTTCATAAGTTTGTGCGTATCTTTCATTTGAAAGCCTGTTGTTCATATGAAAAACTCCAAGTTTATGCAATAGCCAAATGCAGCATGATTTTAATCATTCAATCCATGAAAAACACAACTACGGAGTAAAAGTATGTATACATATACATAATATGAACACGTAAAACGCAAAACTACAACGCGTGTTCTCTGTACAAAATAAATACCAGTACAACTACCCTTTTTTTTACTGGAATGAAATGAGCCAAGTTGTAGTCGTAGTAGTAGTAATAATAATATGTATGTCCATAGCTGTGTAGAACATGGAGATGTACAAGATGTACTTTTCAGTCATTCAGAATATTACACATCGTTATTAATAGCAAAAAAAATAAAATCTGTGCCCGTTTCAACTACTTGCGCATATTACTAGATTTTAGTTTGTACATTAGTAATACATTTTCATACATTATTATAATATTTTATACAATGATATTTGTATATTATGTATAGTTTGATGTACGACAAATTGATAGAATTTAAAATATTTTCCGATTCTACATTCTACAAGTTCCATAACCTAAGTTTCAACCTGTGTGTGTGGTGGGTGCTTTTATATTAAAATATCCTTCACATATTATACTTTACACACCGTACATGTATTTCTTATAAAATTACAAAGAAAAAGTCTGAGAAAAACTAACAACTTAACTTGTCAAGTTGTCACGAGTCGTCAAACTCCAATTCCAAAATTTATCTACATTATCATGGACTTATCATGCATACCATTGTAATTATTATCATTGTAATAATGATTATTAACAAAAGATTATTTGTCTAATTCCTATAATATATTATTATAATATGCACCAAACTCAAAACTATCTATAATATAAACTATAAACCCACATTCGTACATGAGACGAGAAATACCTAATGCTTACTTCCAATATTGATACATGCTGTGTGTCTGTCTGTAATGTCAACTATGTCTTCTATGCGTCTCCCGACTGTCTTAATATGAATAAGAATGTCTCGAGACAAAAGCACAAAAAGAGCGAAAGAATGTAAATGAATGAATTTGTATATGTATTAGTTTTAGTAAGAATAATAATAATAATAATCATTATTATTATTATTATAAAGGACATTGTCTACATATTCTCCATATTATTATTCCATATCTTTACATGACATTTTCATGGTTGTGCTTTCTTTCAGCCTTCCACTATGTACTATGTACTATACTATATTTCTTGGTCTTTACTTCATATTATTATTATAATCTGTAAATTACAATAGATTACAAACTGTATTTGTTTCTTGTTCTTACTTTTTGGTCTCGTGTAATATGCTAACTAACACAAAATACAAAGTAATAAGTACAAACCATTTTTCTGGAAGAAAACATGAAAAAAAAACCCAACCAACATAAAGGCTAGACGTCTACCTCTTTACCACAAAAATATTAATACTGATAATGAATAGTGAAATAAAAAAAAACAGAAAAGAAAAGCTAATATAGTAATAACAATAATACTAATAATGATAATCTTAAATGACGAAGGAGGGGGTATCTTTTTAAAAACCTTAAAACCAACATAATTACTAGAATTATCATTATTATTATGACTACATACAATATACAATGTGTACATATGTGCAATATGTACACTGTACACACTTTATGAAAAAGTACACAAAGACGGAAGAAAATAAAAGAAGACGAAATATATATCATATACGTATATCACATAATATTCTACTTTTTAGTATAGGTTTTAACTCATAACTAATACACACATAAAAAGGAGTTTTTTTTGGGGTTGTCTGTGTCTGATACCTTTCAAAGTTCCTGAATATTATCTCTTTTTCTTTCATTTTTTTCTCCTTTTCTCTCTCTCTCTCTCTCTCTCACTCTTATTCTCACTCACTGTCCATTTTATATTATGGAAAAGTCCTCAACTTTGAACAAACGAACCTTTAAAAAAATGAAGAAGAAGAGGACGACTTTGATTTAATTTGTACTTATTGTTAAACGTTTCGTTTAGGAAAAGAAGGACTTCTTTTCGTCGTTCATCGTCATTCTTGATGAAGGAATGCAAAACGGTCTCCTCTTATTCTTGCTCTTCTTATTCTTGTTCATTTTATATATCTTTTTCAACTTTCAACGTATTTCGTATATAATATATTTATATACAACTAAATAATATCACACATACTTGTATATATATATCAACAAGTTATTCCTACTATACATCCATAACATATTTAAGAGTACAGCATACATGTCCGAATGCTACATACAAGAGGAGGAGGAGGACGACGAAGACGACGACTATGCTCAATTATGTGACTTTTGAAAAGGCAGAAGGTATGTTAATAATCTAGTTGATGGACACTTAACTAACGTGTAACTCATCATGGGGTCAGACAAGAAGAAGGGTCTTAAAGTACTAATAGACAAACCACTAGGAAAAAAAAAGAAGAAGAGAATACCAAAAGACGAAAACGAAGACGAAGGTAGTTCGTATTCTCGTATTCTTGTATTCGTATTCATAGTACAACGAGTACAAGTAGTCATAGTAGTAGTAGTAGTAATAATAATAAGAGTAGTATCTAATGACCTGGAAAAAAAGAAGAGCTGCTTACGATTAGTAAAAGAAAAGAAAAAAAAAGGATTAAACTTACGTTTCTCACAGTAGACACCAGTCCATCCATCAAGACACTGCACTTCTCCTCCTTCACCACATATATAGTGGCCAAATTTGTCATCCCTACCCCGACAAAATTTATCACAGCCATCGCCATAATAATCGGGAAGACACCGAACCCGGTAGTCTATTTCAAATGTTTGATTATTTCTCCCTGTCCATTCTCGACCTCGCCAGTTTTCGCCGACATCAAGAAATTGCTGAATAGCCATTCGGCTAATCAACCTCCTTGATCCTGTAAATCACATGAACACATACAAAAGATATGTATAAGAAAACATACGTCATACTTCATACTTCATAGATATTATATATATATAATATAATATATTATGTACATTGTACCCACTCCACACATTTAAAATACATTATAAATGAAATATAATATGCTCACACAGTGTTCAGTGTACACAATATATTATATATTTTATGTAAGTAAAGAAAAGAAAGAGAAATATAGTATAAAAGTAGTAGAAGAAACTCAACGGAAGTCCAGAGATTTCCCGTTTCCTCCGGATGCTAATATCTATAAGGAGAGAGACTGAGACAGAGAAAAAGAAAAGAGAGTGTGTGTGTCTTGCGAGTGGAAGTGTGTGTATTTTGTGTGTGTGTGTGTGTGTGTGTATGTGTATGTGTGTGCGAGTGAGTGTTTCAATGTATATATGTATGTATGTACTTTCAATGTATTTTCTTCTTGTTCTTGTTCTTCTTCATTATCATTATTATTATTATTATTAGTATTACTTTTTGAATGTATGTATTCCATATGTGAAATGTGGTGTGTGTTTGGAAGAACATTGAACATCATGTGTTTACCAAGTACGAGCAACAGCAGTAGAATTATACATTATACGTATGTGTCTGTCTGTCTGCCTGGCTGTATGTGCTGGCTGGCTGGCTTGCTGGTTGCTTGCTTGGTTGGCTGTGCTGTGCATGTGTATGTAGTATGTAGACAAGAAATAAAGTAAGTAAGTGAGTGAGACAGAAGGAAAGAAAGAAAGAAAGAAGGAAAGAAAGAGAGAAGAAGACAAAAAAAAAGGGAACCAAGTGTTACCATTCCTCCGTATTTCTTCAAGTTGTTGCTGGTGGACTGGCTGCTGGTTGTGCTCCTGATGTTGCCAAGCCTCGATGATCAAACTAAAAGTTCCCTGTATATATACACATACATTAAACATACACGTATACATATTATTTAGATATATAGATATAGATATATATTTATGTAGATGTATTTATGCATTATATTAAACCCTACAAAAAGATTTTTTCCAGGTAGAAAATCATCTCTTCCCACGGTTACCATATCCATAATACATGGATATTTTTTGTTATGCTCTTTCTTTCTCTCTCTCACTCTCTTTCTGTGTATGTCTACTTCTACTGCTACTACTTCTACTATTCCTTACTGCTTACTGCACTATATATATTATTACCTTGCTTAATTTTTGTACATGTATAGAGAAACTGCATGCATTATATATATATTATATACATTCATCCATCCATCCATGTTCCATACATACATATATGGGTATAAATATAATACTAAAAGGAGAATAAGAAGAACCATGAAGCTTCATAATATGTATACATTTTATATATTATATACATGTATACCTGAGTTTTCTCTCTCTCTCTCTCACTTCTGATTCTCCTGTTGCTTCTGCTCTTCTATTATATTATATTAATACAACAACAACAACAACTAACTACTTCTCCGATACGATACGATGCGATACAACTTCCACCACCACCACCACTATTTCTACTTATACTTCCATTCCTTCTACTTTCAACTTCTACCACTGCTTCTGATGCCTGCTTACTTTTGCTTACTTACTTGCCTGTCTGACTAACTAAAGACCAAAAACTCAAGCAACAAGAAGAACTAGAAGACTCTCGGTAAACTTTTTGAAGAAGAAAACAGAGAACCAGCCGACCCTTTTCCTTTTTCTTGAAAGAAGAAAAAGGGTCGATCCTGTTTCCATACACACATGTACATATATAATACAATTTAATATATTAATAATCCCTTCAATGTTTTATCAAAGAGAAAGGGTATCAAAACGTAAATCAGAAAGTAGAGAATGCCCCCCTGCTATTGAGAAAAAAAGTTGAACTACTGGATCGTGATAGGGCGTAGCCTACAGATGACCTGAAATATTATATTTATATATATATATACCTACAACTATTGATACAAACATGTATACAAAATCTATACATGTACAAAAATATATAATATAATAATAATATTAATAATAATATAGGTATCATCAGAATCATCATCAAAATCATCAAAAGTATGATCATGATCATCTTCATCCACCAAAAGAATAGAAAAAAAAAAGAAGAAAATTATAATAAAAATAAAAATACATATACATAAATAATATTACACATGAGATAGATATTATGTATTCTAGAAACAAAAAAATAATAAAAATAAAACTTCAAAAAACTGAATCAACCCTCTCTCTCTCTCCCTCACTTTCTTGTTTGCTGTCTCTTAAAAAAAATTAAAGCAATACGTGAGAGAGTGAGGGTGAATGAGTGAGTGAGAGAAAAAGTCAAAAAAATTGAGTAGTAGTAGTAGTAGCAGTGAGAGTAAAACTGGGATTAAAAATTTATAATATATATAAATACATGTAGTATGTAGATATTTATAGGTATAAAAGTTTACTTGTACTTTTTCCTATTCTTGTACTTTTTAACTAACTTGCTCACGTAACATAGTTACGTACTTATGTTATTATGTTTGGTTTTATAACTGTCTATTACACAAAAAAATGCGTAAGAATAGATGTATACGCAATAACAAATGGGTATAAGAACAAACAGCTAACAATAAATGATGATACGAAATATATTTACTCTTGTTTCGTCTTGTTACTCTTTTTTTTGGTCTTTTACAAAAAAAAAATCAAAGAGTAAACATATTATACTATTATGTATAGTTGAATAAAATCAAAAAAAAGAAAATGGTAGTAAAACATTATGAAATCTCAAAAGAGGAAAAAAAACAAAACCAAAAATTGACTTACCGGCCATCGAAATTTAAAATCAAAACTGTAGATTTGTCCAAGAACAATTTGATTTCCATCAAAAGATTCATTAGTTATCGTTTCTCCAATATAACACGGTGGTTCAGGATCAACACTCACTTGATAATGCTTTACACAAATACGAAACTGGATTTTATTACACACACACTGCGCACTATTACTTTTGTCTGCACCAAAACTATTATTATTATTATTATTATTCGTATTAATAAACACTCTTGAAAATGACGATGATGATGATGATGAGTTACAACAAAATCCTGTTTCATCCACACCAAAAGGATTATTAAAAGATCCAAGTCGTAGTTCAAAGATTCCACCAACTCCTTGCACCTGAAATATATCAATATAAAATAATAAATAAATATTAGGCTAATACATATATATTATATATAAGGTATATAAATAATATCTATATCTTGATTGACTGATTTGTTGTTTGATTATTTAACTTGACATTACTGTGTGTGAAACTAAGTACACTTTCTCTCTATTGTTTATAAAAACTTATCAATTATTATCAGTACTAAAACACAAAAAGATAAACACATTGCTTCTTCTATTTCTTCATCTTTACTTTTCTTCCTTACAATAATATCTATAATAATAAATATAATGACAACATAATATATAATGACCACATCAAAAAAAAAACTAACTAAAACTACATTGGAAAATTTGACAGGACGGATGGACTTTATTGATACATTATTATCTTGACACTTAATATCTTATGTAATAATGATATGACTTGAAAATAAAAATAAACTATAATATATTATCCATGTCAAGCGTCAAAAAGCTTCAATATATAATAGTATAATATACTAATAATTATGAAAGACATGACAAACATGCACACTGGTAACATGTATACAGTTTATATAATTGAAAACTGAAAACGAAAACTATCACACAAAACAATATAGTATAATAATGTACAAGTAAAAACAGAAACAAAACAAGGCACACTTTTCTCTCTTTTCTCTTTCGCTAACAACTAGAATACTTAAATATATACACTCTGTAGAGCATGCATGCATGCATGCAACAAATATAATTAAAGCTACACAGAATACGAGCTAAAACTATTCTAGTAGTAGTTATTTCTATTATTATTATATAATAATGTATCAATGTGATATCAATTTTTCTGCTTTTTCGTCCTTTTTTGATAGATACTCTAATGAGATTATTCGTATAAAAACTGTAGATTGTATAGTCACTAATAATACACATAATATACACGTAGAGATAGATGTATTTATATTTACACACACACACACACATGGACGCACACATTTTACCGGGCTTAAAAACTATATTATAATAATGATAATGATGATGACAATTTATTAACTATAGTAGTAGTAATTATTATTATTATTTTATAACTATTTATTTAAACTTACATAAACACACTGGAAACACAATCCCAAGAACACGGGAAAGAGGAGCTCTTTCCACTGCCGAATCATTGTTACGACTGAATCCTGATCAACTGGTAGGTAGCTTAGAAAAAGAGGCAGCTGTTTCTCTCCGTGTATTTTTGTGTATATGTACTTACATATATAATATTGTATTATATATTCTTCTTTTTTCTATTCACACACTGTGTATAGTTATAAATGTTGGTTGGACCCTCAACAAAAACAACCCCTCTCTTTGAATGCTATAGACTTAGCTAGACTTTGGCTTAGGCTAGCTTCTTTGCTGTATGTATTATGTATTACTACTACTACTACTTCTACCACCACCACGACTTTGACTACAACAACTGCTAATACTACTACTATTACTTTTACTACTACACTTTCTTCCTATAATAATAATTTTATTATGAAGCTGCTGATGATGACGATAGTGTCCACACAGATACATTTTCTTTTCTTTCGTCTTCTATAAATATAAAATAAATGATGATGATTAAAGTTAGTAATGAAGAAATAGCTTGTTCAATTAACAATTAACAACTAGAAACTAGAAATTAGAAATGTAAATAATGCAAAAAAAATTAGAATTTGTATTGGCGGTACCTGATGAGCATGAGCATTTTTTTTTTTTATTTTGTTTACTTTTTATATTGCCACAAATACACTAATGAAATTACACTAATAATAATTAGAATTAACTAAGAAACTGAGTATTAACAAATACTGTTACATTATAGTTATATTTCAAGATATTAATTACACTGAAAATTAAAACACGTGGTAAAACAGAAGTATTTTCACTACAGAGAGATTTTGAGTTGCACGACATTTTGATAAAGCGTAAATACTAGAGTATGTGAAGGATTTTGCATAAACCACCCATATCGGGTATGGAATGTGAGGAATTTGATTTCCATCTTTCCCGCCCTCTATTATTATTGTGTTAAAATTAAATTTAATTAATTTAACAAAAAAAAATACTTTCAATTAAGTTAATTTTTTTTAGGATAGTTAGTCTTTAAACTCAACTACTCAAGTAATTATAAATTATAACTCATTTTCCACATAAAATTCTCGATGGGTAGGTTTTGTAAAATCAGACGACATATTTACAAGGATATAAAGTCCAAATCAGTTTTGATACTCTATAATTATTTTTCAGTTCCAAAAAAAATAAAAAAATAAAAAAAATAATCAATATTATTGTTAAACCCATTCAAATTTTACATAATATATTTATATAAATAAGCAGATATTTACTAGATTAGGCTAAAAATACATGATAATAATAATAATATAAAACAAAACAGAAAAGTCCACAGGTAGGCATCTTTGCTGGAGAGTGGAGAGATTGTAGTCGTTTATAGTATATATGTGTACATGTAAAAAATATATAATAATCTATTCTATAGTTTATAGTTTGTACAGTTTATAGTTATCATCATGATGATGATTATTATTGTGTGATTTGAAGCTCTAACTATGAACTAGAAGAAAATCAAAGACTGTATCCAACACTTCCGCTCGCGAGCTCGCGAGGCACCGATACTGTGCAGCAGGCTTCTTCTTCTTCTTCTATTTCTTTATAATATAGAGGAAAATTTAAAACAATCTATATAAAATATATTATATGGTATACACGTTATACATCATGAATCATGTTGTATAATATTTAATATCGTTATATGTGTACCTACATAATAATAATAATAATAATAATAGTAATAATAATATTTATACACAGTCAAGCAGAGAGTCATCGTCATCGTCTCCTCCAGAAAGAAATAACAACAAGTAGTAGTAGTATGTAAAAGTCATACTTTTCGTCGTCTTCATGGAACAAGTAGTAGAAGTATGGTCTGGTATGGTGTATGGTGGTATTGGGAGAGAATTCATACAAGACGAAAACCAAAAAAGAAGAAGAAGAAGAAGAAGATGGACATCGAAATCTTTCGACTCACTTCAACTCTCATGCTCTCATCTGTGAACTGCTGAATGCACAAGTCTCATTGAAAAATGCAGGTGTGCTTGCTTACTTACTCTGTGTTCACTGGCTCGTGAATTGACTCCATTATGTTATGTCTCCATCCTTTTTTTATAACTAAGCACGATTCACAAGACATGCGTTTTTGTTAAAGACATTTTTACCTTCACAATTAAATTACCCCTCCACAACACACACACACACACACACAAACACATAGGTACACACAGAGAAAGAACGAAAGAAAGAAAGAATGAAAAATACTCTCCAAGATACACGTACTGTAGATCTACTGGGTCTCAAAATATAATATAGAAGATACGGCTTGAAATCTCCATTAAACATGCATTTAGAAAATTACCATGAAGAGTAAGCAAGTGAGTGAGTGAGTGAGTAAGTAAGTAAAGTAAAAAGTAAAATAAAGTAAAGTAAAGCAATGCTAAGCAAACCTAAAAAAGTAAGAGATGGAGAGATGGAATGAGACTTATAGATACCAGAGAAAAGAAAGAAAAGTATCTTCTCTCTATCCTATGATGTATGTATTATGTATTATGTATAAGATAGAGTAAAGCAATGAAAAAACAAAACTCTTTTTTTTTTTAAAAAAATAAAAAAAAACTTAATGCATAACTCTTAACTAAAAGGAGTAGAATAAGAGAGAGAAAGAGAGTAAAATAATACAGAATGAAATAGAGATAGAGAGAGATATTATAATAATAAATTGTCAATGTGTTTGAGGAGACCGGTGGGGAAGAAACGACCTCATGAATACATTAACACAGCTGCACTTTCAAATGCCACATTAATGCCCATTCACAAAAATAATAACAATCACGTGCTCAAACTTGAAGACAGAAGACTGTGTAGAGAGTAATAACTACAAAATGTGTGTGTGTTCAGTGTTCAGTGTTTAGAATGCAGTGTGCAGGCAGCAGAGAGTAAGTAACTATTATCATTATTATTATTATTATTATATGAGTAGTAATCACAGTCAGTCATAGTAGTAGTGGTAGTCAGCATCGTCATCATCATGGTAGGTATTTAAACAAGTAAGTTTAAGTAAGTAGGAGTTCTGTCTCTGGAGACACATAAATGTATAAAATGAAATATATGATATGACATACAGATATATATCGTATACTCCATCCTCCATGCTCGCACATCACGCACATTTATATAAAAGTTAATCATACGCATACACATTGTTTAGCAGTCAAAATCAAATTATGACTGTGGATATGTAATATGTATACCTCATACCTACATGTTACATGTGCACTATGTATATATTAGACAGGAGCTATAAAAGCTATAAAAGCTCAGATGGAAGCAGGAGGAGATGATGTTTGATGTTAGATGTTCATCATCGTCATTTATATCATCATGGAGAAAAAAAAGAAAGATATACATAGGAGCAAGAAGACAAAGATGATGATGCTGATGCTCAAGCTGATGCTGATGATGACAAAGAATGAAGAAGAGATAGATGGGGAAGGAGGGGAAAGAAAAATGAAGAGCTGTCCTTATATGAAAACAATAATCCATATCCATAATAAATAGTTCTAGTAAAACTCTATACTCTATACATATATAGATCCTAGATTCTAGATATCAAAATGCATTTAGCATTCATATCATTATTTTTGGTAAAGTATCAAATGCATTCATTCCTAAGCAAACATTCTACATTCTACCCTGTACAACATACACCACATAATATATTCTGTCTTGGAGTCAATACACCACGATAATAACAATAATAATAAGAATAACAATAGCAAATAACCGTATGTGGAAAGATTCCATACACACCACACACAAAAACGCACACATAGAAAAAAATCCAATTTTTTATTATATAGAACATTAGAGAGAACAAACAGTAGAGTACAGTACAGTACACCTCATATCTCATATCTCATACATACCACCAGGAATTCTAAATGCTCACTTTTCATTCTGTCCTCTCTCACGTACTTGCTCATTCCGTCACTAACTACTGACAAATGAAACCGAAACGTAGAAAAGTAATTTGTAACTAAAAACTAACAGTGAAAAGTAAATTTACTGACAGATAGACAGATAGAGGCATCAATAATAATAGTAAGAATAGTAAGAATAAGAATATTAGCATTATCATGAGGAGGATGATGATGATCCTCATTACAATTATTCGTATTCAAAATTCAAAAACCTGTGCTCATTACTCTTTGATTTTCTTTCTGTAGTCTCCAGTTTTGGAGCTTTAGAGTATTTGAGTTTTTGAGTTGGACGTGTGAGGATAATTTGTGTAGTATCTAGTATCTATACCTGTACAAACTAAAATATATATCTAAAATATAGTGATACATCTATTTCTTGTCATTTAGTTTACTCGTTATGAAAGGGTGAAATGAAGCAAAAAGTTGAAGAAGAAAAAGGTGTGTAAATGTAAAATAAATACAAAAGGCACCGGACATGAGACATGTACTTATTCTTACTACTTAATACTTTACTTGAGCACAAAAACTTCCTTTTCTATAAATTGACAAGAAGGAGTTTAGTAAGTAGTAATAGTTTATTTAGCTATTAGCTATTAGAAAAAATTATATGGACTCATTATATGGCCACGGCTACACGACAAAACGATGAAAACGATGACTACCCTACGAGACGAAGACTACCCCCTGTCCAACCTACAAATAATGATACATATTATATTATACATTATATTGTGTACTTATTGTAGAAAATACACTCATTTATTAAATACTTGGAATATTACAAATTAAGTGAGAGAGAGAGAGAGAAAACGAGAGAGGAGTGTGAGTTTGTGACAAAAAGAAAAGAAAAGAATAAAAGAGAGAGAGAGAGAGAGAGAAATATCTACATGGGACAGAGGAAAAGTGACAGGAAAAGTGACAGGAAAAGTGACAGGAAAAGTGACAGATCTTCTGTTTGTTGGAAAAAAAATATAACAATATATAAAACGTATTATAATAAATTCAAAATTACATTTTAAGTTAATTATTAGAAGAAATTAGTTCGTATTGTAAAATATTAATTTGATTCAAAATTATAATTATTATTAACACATACCTAAATGGCTAGCCGATTTAACATTCGAAGCAAAGATGAAAGAACGACGACTAACCCCTGCAATTTTGGGCTCCTTAAAATTTTTAAAAACTGGCATGGTAGAACTTAAAGATCTATCTCCAAGAATACCAAGAGTGTCATCGGCTTTTGCCGGGATATATTCCAAATTGGTGTTGTAACCAAATACTTCGCCGTGATATTTTGTCTTGTATTCACAATAGTCCATTACAGAGGTTTCTTCATTATAGTTGAATCCTAAAATAATACAAAATAAATTCACAATTCCAATTACATATTCAAAATAGTATCTATTTCTAATTTTAAAATGCATCCAAAATAAAATAATAATAAATATAATAATGACAATGGAAATAGTAAAATTAATAACTAATAATAATAATGATAATAATAATAATAATTATTATTATTATCAAAATTAATTAGTAGGTTCAATAACTTACCTTCACGTTGATAGTTTGGATCATACCCATCTTCGTCAACTTTCTTCCAACTAATCACGTCCTCAACAACGGCTTTGTAATATTGTTCAAGCTCAGCCGAATCCACATCTCCAGAGTCAAGTAAATTTAAAATTGAATTTTGAAGTTGATTGAATAG